>JAMQGT020001197.1:0-11744 GCA_024447675.2 Pterophyllum scalare | reverse complement strand
TGTACATGAACATATCACCCCAGTATTGAAGTCACTTAATTGGTTCCCAGTTGAACACAGAATTACCTTTAAAATCCTTCAGTTAGTTAATAAAAAACTAAATGGTTTGAGCCCCCAGTACATCTCTGGCTTGCTTAGTGTCTGTAACCCAAGCAGACCTCTCAGGTCATCAGGTGCAGCTCTTTTAACTGTTCCCAGAATAAGATCTTAGTATACTGACGTGCTGTCAGTGACTGTGGTCCTGTTCTTTGGAACTAGCTGACTGCTGCCCTTGAAGTCAGTTACAACCTGTCCTCCTTTAAAAAAAATGACCTCATGGGTCGTTTTTGCAGGCGTATTTTATGATCAATACCTAGGTTTTAAAATAAAATTAAGCAACCTCTAGCAGTCATACATGAAAAGGCATGTGAATAATGTTTTTGGTTTTCTCTGACAAATTCCAATGTATAGATTTTCTCAGATTCCTGAAAGGTTCACGGGGCATTAGATGCCACAGGATAAGCTTAAACATTAAATAAAGTACGATTCTTACACAACACTTTTCTACTGTACTTGAGAACTCAATGCGCTTTATACCACATGCCTCATTCATACAAGTGCTTCAGTATTTAGCCCAAGGACACTTTGGCATGCAGACTGGAGCAGCCAGGTATGAACCACCAACCTTCCAACTTGTAGGTGACCTGCTCTACCTCCTGAGCTACAGCTGCATTACACCCTGACATGACAAACAAAGCCACATTTTGGAAACTCTCATATGGGTCGTGTTGGAATAAATTACTGACATTGTCGTGCCGATTGGAGGACATGTTGTCAAAAACAGGCCCTGTTCTCACAGGCTTAAAGTGTGAAGTAGAGCTCTTTGCAGATTGCTGCTTTGAAAATTTACTTAATAACTGGTTTCTGGAAATGAAGCGTTTAGGTTACTTTGGTTACATCTCTCCTCTCACTGTCTATCTGTCCATCACAGTGTTCATCAACCACAGTCTTTCACCTCTCAGGTACAAAAGTGGCTACACATATGTGTAACTTTCCATCTTTTGTGGAGGTGGGGCGCATGAGGTGCGGGCATCCATATGGCCCCTTAATTAAAACCAGATGTTGGCTGATTTAAAAAAGAGAATAGGAAAAATGAAAGCATGCACCACACTGAGAAATATATAGACAGTCACCTGGATGACAGCATGAGTATATAAATAATCTTCAATCACAAGCACAACAACAAGTTTGATTAAACAAAGTATAAAGACAGTGCAGGAAGTTGCAATTTTAACACTGAAATCAGGTTTTGGGGGGATGTTTGTCAAATTCAAATGTTACGTCATTTTACAGACAACGTTTCACAAGTCTGCTTTAAATTAACCACTCTCAAATAACTATTCAGGTCTGCATATTTCTGAGGGAAGGAACTAATGGTTGCAAGTTGACATTAATTCACTCCAAAGCACTCAAGTTGATCCAAATCCACAGTAGGCTGTGCTAACCACCGCTGAAAAGTCATAACCACAGTGGTTATTGTAGGGCTGGTGTTAGCCTTGTTCAGCACCTTCTAATGTCTGGTATTATTGCAGCCCACTTTAGATGTGTAACGTGATACCGCTGTTCACACCACAAACCAAACAGGTCTTGAGGGACTTTTCAAAAGGTGCTTTTTAATTGATTTCCCCCAAAGTCTTAACTGACTAAGTAGCTGGATTTGCTGAAAGTTAAGGAAAGAAGGAGAGCTCAGGTGAGTGGTTCCAGACTTGGAGTGAATTTTGAGTTATGAAATCAAATTTGGTTTCTTCTGCACTTAACTCTGTTATGATTACATGTTTGCTTATTAAGATTTTGTGGTGCTTGAAATAAAAAGATGCACAAAAACCTTCCTGTTTTGCCATTTCAATTATCTATAGCTTTTTATAAGAATTCATTCATTCTTATAGTAAGACAAAGATTCAGGGTTCTTTTTGCATTCCAGTGAGCTTACAAAGTCCTCTCACCTGGTTGCTATTAGGCACGCTTTTTGTGTGGTACAGCTATCCCCTGACCAGGGGGCCTGATAAGTTGGACCCTGAAGATAACTGTCATTTGTAGGCTGTTTTCCACTGCAGCAGAGAGGATAAAGTTGTGTAGCTGTGGAGTTAGGTGCTTCTTCATGATTCTGTGTTCTGGGCTGAGGTGTTTTTTCGATTACGTGCAAAGCTGCTTCATCTCTTAGCAAAATGGTCTGGTTTTGTCAAAGGGCTAACTAAGAAAACACCAGGCATGAGGGAAAATATAGAGTCAAGTAGGGTGCACGTTGGTTAAGGAAACAAAAGATGCCACTTTGTTTTGCAGAATATCGTGTAACCTGTAAGATGGTCTCCTTCAGCAGAGTTAAATGACAATAAATTGGGACATTCTTAAGAAAGAAAAAAAAAACAAGTAGGGCATCTGTCATAATGACTTCTGAGAGGTTTTCCTGACCCCGGTCCTGTCTCTGGTTTCGGGGATACCTCAGACAGGTGCACTTTCAGCTGGAGAACTGGCCAAAGATCCTCTGTATTGCTCCTTACTGACAATCCCATATCTCAAAACATCAGATTTCATCCACCAAATAGATTTTAGGATGCACACGCTCTGTAATAAAATTACGGTAAATATGTTGTTTTCACAGTGAAAGCCATAAAGTAAACATGATTGTTAACCAAACTCAGTACCCAAGTCCGTGTAAATAGTGCTTTAAGCATGTTAACTGAACATTATAATGAAAATATTTTGTACAATTCATTGCAGTTCCCAAATGCAAGGCTGAAGTTTCCCATACTCAAAAGAGAAAAATGCAGCCAGCAGCTGTGACTTTCTGGCCTATGGTGCTTGTATGGATTGTTTTTCCATTCCCTCCTCTTAGCAAGATGAGGTACCTTTTCTTCTTCTAAGTAACGATTTACCAACATGCCGCACCCCTCCAAAGCCCATAAACATTTTGCCGAGCATGACTCTTTCCTGACAGGAGGAAAAGGAAACGGGAGTGGATTGTGCCAGGATGGTTCCTGCCTGTGTCTGAATACCCATCCAGCATGTTGTGTGCTTATGAGCAGTTGGCAGTCTCGACGTGCATCGGTAATGCCGACCCGAGGTTGTTCTGCCAAAGAAAACAGCTATGGCTTCCTTATTCTGTGGCCTGGTTCTACCACACTGCTTGTGTTCTCCTGGCCGTAGCTTAGCTTCAGCCATTACCGCTCAAGAAACAGGAGTGGAGAACAGGAAGTGTGGTTTCCTCTAGTTTTACAGCACTGTGTCAGACCTTGGGCCCTGAATGGCCCTGCTAGCCACTGAACTGTTACACATATACACTCACTGGAATTTGCTTTTATTAAAAATGACCGTAGTGCTAAGCCTTCATTGTATGGCTGTTTGTATTTTACAACAGCTTATGTCACTGTATGCGGGTTTTTTTTTTTTGCATTCCAAAACACTTCATACAGTTTAGCAGCTAACTTTTTTTATGGTCAGTTGCTTCAACAAGAATGTGAATGCAAATGCTTCCCCACAAATTAACCCTCTGTGCATAGAAAACCAGATATAGGCCCGAGCTCCAGCATCGTGCTAGCAAGGTGTTTTATTGGCCTGTGAGTGCGCCTGCCGAATGGCATCTTTCATCAGAGTGTGCCCATACTCCACGCTGGTGTGACTTTATTTGGTTTGATATGTGGTGTGCTGCCCGTATTTTCACAGGTGCCTGTGTTGTTGAACCACGAGCCTGACTCCTGCTTTGCCTGGCAAACACAAGGGTCTGGTTGTCCAGAACTTCCTCTGGTGGATGGGGGAAGAAAAGTGCCCCTCTGCTCTTTTAGGAGGAATCTCAGAATCTCATCTCATTCATTTTTAATTGATTATTTAGAGTTGGTATGTTTGTAGAAATATTTAGTATTATTTTGGGGACACATGATTATGAGTTCTGTGATGCTACTTTCTTAAGTTTGATGCTGTTCTTTTTTATTGTTACCAGGCCAGTAAGTGATATTACTTTATTGGGCCAGTGAGTGATTTACTGTCAGGACTGTTGAAAAGCAATAGAAAAAGCAACACGGATCAAGTCATTTGCTCGCTGACTTTAAAAAAAAAAAAATGACATCAACATAATTAAAGGCACAAATGCATGGCAGATTTTGATTGGCTGTCATCACCTTGGATAGGTTTTTGGGTAGAATCTTCTAGGTGAAGCCCCCTCCTGGTAAAAAGCAGGTGCCATGTCACACCAGAGGCAGGATTTCATCTTATCCAGTTAGCTTCAAGGTTAACCATGGATAGATTTTTAGTATTACAAAGGCAGATCACTTTTTACCGGGTTATATCACAATGGGGACTTAAGACTTAAGCTGCTTTGGAGCAGGCTGTGTTCCAGAGTAGAGTCCAACAGATGTGAAATCACTGCCGACTGATCAGTCAGTTCTCCAAAAAATAGCGTCACCATTCCAAGAAGATCCCTTGGACCTCTGTTAGCAGATAGTAGCTCTTCAGCAGTGTCTAAAGTCATTAGTAATGATGACATTAGTAATAAATATAGATTCTTAGATGCAACTTTATTCCTTGTTTTTTCCCGTGGGATGCAGTTTTACAACAATTCTATTGTTCGATAAGCATTCTGATCTTAAAACAAGACTTGTTGACCTTATATCACTGCAAATAGACTAAGTCTGCATTTGAATTATGTCTTCATATTTATTCTTTACTTTCAGACCAGTAAACACCTCCAGGGCTGCAGCTGTAAGAACAAAATCTAAAACTGTATTTTAAATGTGCAGCACTTTTCCTCACTCATGCTGCTTCTTCTTCTTCTGCAGCAGTTGCGTTGCTTTCAGTCTTTATTATGTTTTTAACCTCTTCGTGGTTTTTTCATAATATAGTAATAGCTTTCTTTGTAAAATAAGTCTCTTTGCTGCCAGTACACGTATCCACAATTGGTCAGATGCTGCTAGTGTCAGCCCTTTCAGAAGCATGAGGGCAGACACAGAGAACAACAGATAAACTGACAAGGTGAAAGACAAGACTGTATACAGTACATACAGAGCGCTAAGGAGGTCTGAGTTAAGAGAAGATGAGGAGGCACAAAGAAATGTTTGTCTCCCTCAATTGAAGTTTCCTTTGTGTGTCTGTGTTTCAGATCCCTTTGGGGTTCCATCAGGAAGGGCATCTGCCATAAAAATCTGCCAAATCAAACACGCGAAGGTACCCGCTGTGGCGACCCTCGTGAATAAGGGCGTGGCTGAAAGTAGCTTTTGCTTTTCTTAAAAGGTAGTTTATGCATGTCTACCTTGAAGCTCTTCTCTTTTCTTTTTTTTGCGTGCGTGTGTGTGTGTGTGTGTGTGTGTGTGTGTGTGTAACTTGAAAATCTAATCATAATATTATTGCTCAGTAGGTCAATCATACAGGCACCTGCAATAAATGGAAAATAAAATAATCACACCTGATGGAGGGCACATTAACAGCCTCACACTCCCTGATAACTGTCACAGTGCTCAAACACTACCACACACAGCTGGCAGACATGACTGAAAAAGAATTAAAGTAAAACCATATGCACAGATACACAGGCCATAAAGCATACAGTAAAAATAATAAGAAAAAACACCAGCCTGTTGGACATAGCAGTATAACAGCCTTGCCAAATAACCATGTCAAGTTACACACCTGCATACTTACAGTTGCAGGAAGAGGAGCATAAAAATTGTCTGTTTGAACAGTTAACTACAGCAGGCAACACAGCTAGGGCAATGAATGTAAAAAAGCTTACCTGTGATGGCGCCACTTAAATTATTATAGTCAATTATTTCAGAAAATTAGAAATTAACAGGTTTGAAGAGTAATGTCAATATTTGACATGCAGCCCAACCTTCCCCTAAAATATCTAACTGCAGCTTACATAGTGTCCAGTGGGCCAGAGAAAAGTAAAGCTGCCAGGCTAATTTGTGGCTGAATGAGCATCCACTTCATCTACTTACCATCTAAAAGAGGAAATAGTGCAGGTCATGACCCAGCTTAAAAGATGAGTACTTTTTCCCAGTTCCCCCACAACAAAGAAGGATGATTCTGAAAGTTGTTTTTTTTAAATTTCTTGCAGTCAAGTTTTATTTTCAACAGCTTTTCAAATTAAAAAAAAAAGGTAGAATAGGATTAGTATACCAATTATTATTTAGGATTGTTAAATTAGGACTATACCACCACCTGTTGCTTTGACCATCCTCTTGACTGCACTTGACATTGTTTTCCATGTTTTCACGTGGACAGATATTTTTAAAAATGAAAGCCAAAAAAGAAAAAAACAAAGCCCTGTTCTAAAAAAATTAGATGTGTACAGTTGGATACGCACTTAAACTTGCATTCCTTCTAATGGCCAGCAGGGGGTGACTACTCAGGTTGCAAAAAAAAAAAAAGAAGATCAGGCTGTGTATGAGGCTACAGGAACACAGTTCTCAGTTCCCTTTTCCATTTTGCTGATGTGTTTATTGTCTCAGTTATTAGTTAGTAGTCCCTGAATAAATGTTTATTTTATAACAAATGGGCCACATTAGAATAATAATAATAAAAAAGGGACCGAGCAGGGCATGCAGGGTAGGGTTGTCACCTTCGAATTCAAAATACTGAGATGATGACATCAAAAAATACTCCAACTGAAGCCTCGCAACAGGACATCAGTAATCAGTGGGCGATGTTGCAGTGCCTGTGTATGTCTTTTATATACAGTCTCTGGGAGTTTATGTGGAAATACAGTCACCCCAATCTTAATGATTTTCTATAACCTCTATTCGAATGAAGAGGGTAGAAACTTAGTAAGACAAGAAGCCATGGCTTTCCCACATGGAAAAGCTTTACAAAAAGCCTTCAAAATGTATTTCCTTTATCATGGGTGGTTACGTTGGGTTGTAGACATTGGAGAATGTCAGCAAAGGTCCTGGTGGACTGTAGATCCAGATCACACCTGTTCTACCTGTTCGTGTCCAACACTGTCACAAGTACTGAAACAACACTGGTCAGTTTCTTAGACATTTTCTGAGCATTCTCAGCCACTATCAGTTTCCCTATCTTATTTCCAGTTTGTCATGGGGGGTGCCTTCCCTGATCACTTTCCTTGCTTAACTTTTTTTCCTTCTAACCCCGCTTGCCCTCTCTTATTTTAACCCCTCCCCACTGCTCTGCTCTCTGGCTGGCCTCACAGATAAGTAGGAATCCCTCACCTTTCACATAACATCACATGGTAACAATCAGAGTGGGCTTTGGCAGACAAATTAGGGCAGTTAATGTCGACCGGAGATCAGTGCAGAGGCGGGGAAGCTGGTGATAAATGCCAGCAGATGGGGCCTGAAGTGGATCGGCCCAGCCTAGCACAGTATGTTACAGTATAGCCTGAGGTGTAGAGCTTAAGAAGGCTTGAGCCTGGAGGAAAGAGGGGCATTCTTCTTAAATATAGTATTTTATAAGTGAGTAATGAAAGGCTTGGAAGCAAGACAAAGACTGAGAACTTTGGCAGCACTATTGAACCTGGGACTTACCTGAGATCCAATCATGTCTCAAACCAGATTTTTATTTATTTTTTTGGTTCTTGATGATTAAAAAACGTATCGTCATGATCATTCCTCCCCGTTTCAAAAGGACACAGCAGCGATGTTCTCCTAGGAGCTGTTGATACTGTATGTACTCCCCAAAAAAAATGACTCATTTCCATTTAAAATGCAGCTTCTCCCCAGTTCACGCCCGATTTTTGCATATTTCATCAAATCTTCGGGTGTGACGTCTGATGGATCGCAAAGCCAATTAAGCACAGATACTCCTCAAATGGCACATTTTCATCAATCTGTCATCACTTCAAAAATACGAATGAATAATGCTCTCTGATATCGATTTATCCTGAATAGATTTCCCTCTAAGATGTGGGAGTCATTATACACATTTATACACAGTATTTTTCACATATTTGCTTTGGACTTCATATGTTTTTTTTTAAAGTGTTTGTCCAGTCTGGAAATGCCCAATTTAGCCTGTAGGGCAAGTAATATTTAAGATTCTAGTGTAGCCAACTGATATTCGGGCCAAGCCTTATCATTACAGCCACCAGTCATTGTTTACAAATGCAAACTTTTGAAAAGCTAATAAGAAAGCTATAATTTTCCTTTTGGCATTTCCTCAGATTCCCAAATGGTCGATAATTTCTGTATTCAGTCTTTTTCCCCACACCGAAATGTCCGTCCAAGGCCTGATCCTCACCAGAATCGGGCACAGGATTCTTAGCCAAGCACAATATTAAGTGTCTGGTTGTTTTTTTTTTTTTGTTTTGTTTTTAAACACATGAATAATTTGGTAATGGCATGAAAGTTTAACAATTATTCGAGTGCTGAAGCCAGGACTGTAATTGCTAAAGCAATAGCATTAAAATGCTCAGTAATAAGTGAAACAACTCACAACAGGCTTATGCAAAATTTAGCACTGTAATTTCTATTTGTCCATCTGCACACAATCCGCTTTTTGTGATCACCTTAATACAGACACTCACACACACACACACACACACTCTCACACACATTCCTCTTATGTTACAGGCTTTGAAGAGGCAGACTCATCCCCATTTTCAACAGTACCCAATCAAACACAAAGCTGAGGGGCGGATTAGGAACAGGCTTGTGGTCCACAATGCTCCTATCAGGGACCACACTGGTTTTAAATTACCCCCTATTCCTCACTCATTTTCAATCACTCACTAGCCCAATAAAGTTTGTTTCTCCAATAAAAAGGAAAAAAAAAAAAAGAGCACTGAATTCAAGTTTTGTGCGACGGCAGTCCCCTACAATTCCTGACGCTGTCTGTTTGTGTCTGGAAAATTGTTGGCCAGCAAAAGAGATGAGATTAGCCCATTTGAAGCCTTAAAGGTTGAATGGTTTGAAAGTGAGAAGATGATATTTCCTTGGATGAAGGTTGAAGTGTGTGTGCCTGTGCTTTCAAGGCAAAATGGAAAAATGGAAAGCTGGAAATATGAAGAGATTGAAGGATGACAGATGTGCGAGCAGAGGTGTGGTCATTGTCACGCATGTTGTCAGTTCCAGAGGGAGCGGTGTCTCTTCAGACGACAGCTGGTTTCACTTAGAAAAAAGAAAAAGAAAAAAAAAGACACACAGCACAGAGGAGAGAGAAAGAGATCAGACCTTCACCACTGAATATTTATGATCTTGGTCTGCACAGATTTCTCGCCACATTTTTTGCGGTTTTCAAGGGGTTAGTCCTTGGTGACCCACACACACTCACAGACTCGCACACATACACGAGTGTTCACAGATACACAGATGATGGGAAAGAGATTTGGGGAGGGGGGGGGCATGAAAAGAGAAATAAGTCACGTAGATCATTAGAATAGTGAGTTGTGAATGTGGTGAAAACAAAAGAAGAAATGAGGGAAAAGAAAAGACTTAGGAAACAGACCTACAGACACATAGAGAGACCCCATGCTGGAAAAGGCCGTTGTTGAGCTTTGAAGCACAGTGGTAATGAGGCTCCATTTAAATCCAATGAAGCTGCTTTGGCAGCTTATGAAAGCACGATTGGTAAGCCCCCTTCGTCTGCTGCTGGGTGTGTGTGTGTGTGTGTGTGTGTGTGTGTGTGTGTGTGTGTGCGCTCCTGTGGATGTGTGTGTGTGTCAGTAAAATAGGGTGGGGGCAGATCTGGACAATATTTGGCTTTACCTTTGTTTCTCTTTTTATTTTAGCATCACATTAGTCACAAAACTCTCATAAGTCAGTTTTTTCTGCAAACATTAGCAAAAAAATCTTATATGTTACAGTGTTTTACACTGGCTATAACTGATGTAACTTTCAGTACTCTATGTCTTTCATTATGAGAGAGCCTCTTAACTCTTTAGACCAAGGTTTTCCATTATGGGATGGGCCTGGAAGAAAACAATATTAACATAGATGAAAGTGCAGTTTCAGTGCAGGTAACAAGGGAAAGAAATATACAGTGCCATGAAAAAAATATGTGCCCCCTTCCTAATTTTTTTTTCCAGATATTTGTCACACTTACATGTTTCAGATCATCAAACACATTTTAATATTAGACAAAGATAACCCAAGTAAATACAAAATGCAGTTTGTAACTGATGATTTCATTTATTAAGGGAAAAGATTATCCAATTCTACCTGGCCCTGTGTGAAAAAAATAATGGTTGTGCCACCCTTGGCAGCAAGAACTACAATCAAGCTTTTGTGATAACGGGCAATGTGGAGGAATTTTAGCCCACTCTATCTTGGAGAATTGTTTTGATTCAGCCACATCAGAGGATTTTCCAGCATGAACTGCCTATTTAAGGGCATGCCAAACTTATCAGATTTAAATCCAGACTTTAACTAGGACATTACAAAACTTTCTTTTTTCTTTTTTTTTTTTTTGAGCCATTCAGAGGTGGACTTCCTGGTGTTTTTTGCATCATAGTCCTGAAGCATAACCCAGTTGTTTTTGAACTTCAGGGCACAAACTGATGGCTGGGCATCAGAATTAATGGTTCAATCCCTGTCCTGAAGAAGCAAAGCAGCCCCAGACCATCACACTACCACCTCCATGTTTGACAGTTGGTCTGATGGTCTTTTAATGAAATGCTGTGTAAATTTTATGCCAGATGTATCAGGACTCAAACCTTCCAAAAAGTTCAACTTTTGTCCCATCAGTCTACAGAATATTTTCCCAAAAGCCATGGAGCTCATCAAGATGTTTTCTTGGCAAATGTGAGGCGAGCCTTTGTGCTCTTTTTGGTCAGCAGTGGTTTTCACTTTGGAACTCTCCCATGGATACTATTTTTGCCCAGTCTCTTTCTTATTGTTGAATCATGAACACTGGCCTTAAATGAGGCAAGTGAAGCCTACAGTTCTTTAGATGTTGCTCTGGGTTGTTTTGTGACTCGTGGATGAGTCATCGATGCCCTCTTGAAGTAATTTTGGTAGGTTGGCCACTCCTGGGAAGGTTCACCACTGTTCCAGGTTTGCTCAAAATGGTTTTGGTCTCTTCAGTAAATGTCCTGCTTTGTGACAGCAGCTGTACTGGGAATGATTTTGTTATAGTTATTATTGAGGGCACTGAATAGAACGTATACTTCTCTCATCCCAGATTTTCTATGTGCCGATACTATGCTGCAATAGATAACACCCAATGTTGTGATTGTTCATCATAATTACTAGACTAGAAATTTATTTTATTGGCTTTTGAAACCTGTAAAATATGATTTTATATTTTTATTAAAACATAGTCTGGATATACAGTGGGTACGGAAAGTATTCAGACCCCTTTAAATTTTTCACTCTTTGTTTCATTGCAGCCATTTGCTAAAATCAAAAAAGTTAATTTCATTTCTCATCAATGTACACTCAGGACCCTATCTTGACAGAAAAAAACAGAAATGTAGAAATTTTTGCAAATTTATTAAAAAAGAAAAACTGAAATCACATGGTCATAAGTATTCAGACCCTTTGCTGTGACACTCATATTTAACTCCCATGCTGTCCATTTCTTCTGATCCTCCTTGAGATGGTTCTACTCCTTCATTGGAGTCCAGCTGTGTTTAATTAAACTGATTGGACTTGATTAGGAAAGGCACACACCTGTCTATATAAGACCTCACAGTGCTGTCAGAGCAAATGAGAATCATGAGGTCGAAGGAGCTGCCCAAGGAGCTCAGAGACAGAACTGTGGCAAGGCACAGATCTGGCCAAGGTTACAAAAGAATTTCTGCAGCGACTCGAGGTTCC
>JAMQGT020001196.1:0-51352 GCA_024447675.2 Pterophyllum scalare | reverse complement strand
AGAAGTACCCTCAAAGATTAAACAAACAGAAGGACTCGAAATTTTGAGGCATAAAACTTTTAATTCACCATTTCTATGCACCCATGAGCCAACAACGAGTTAATCTGACCACTTGTTTGGTAATGTCTGAATGGGTGCACCACATTGTGTGGAGGATAACTGAAATAGTTGGAGAGGTTGGCTAGCAACAGCCATCTGCTGCCGACCATAGACAAGGGGCATCATTTAGCGTGCACAACCATAAAGCCTATTTAAACTTGAGACTGCACAGGGAGTCATGACTGTTACCTTGAAGCGTATAATTTCATCAATCTGACTAATATCCAAGAGTGAAAGCTTTTGAGTTAATCTCAGCGGCAGGATCAGTTCTCGCTCAGGGGCCTTGGGGGTGTTCACGAAGATCAGCTGTTAGAGTGAGAAGGGAAAACAAAGACATACCCGCTGTGTCCATATTTCTGGGAAACGCGCACACGCAGACAGTTTTGTTTTGTTTTTATTTTAAATAGAGAGCATTACCTTCACTTGTTTAGTACGATGGCTAAAAAGGAAGTGTTGAATTCATATCTTGATGAGAAACCTGTAAGATCTAAAAAAGGCAGTCCCCAGAGGTTGGTTATCTCTCACTTTTGTTAAAACTGAATTCGCGGGGGGGGGGGGGGGCGCTCAGCGTCACAATAGACGATCTTTGGCCTGCAAGTGTGATTTATAAAACGCAGCTGCTGATGGTCCGCGCTTGAAAAGTGACACATTCTGCTGTTAGAGGTGAAATTTTCTGTCGAGTTTTTCTTTCTTTCTTTCTTTCTTTCTTTCTTTCTTTCTTTCTTTCTTTCTTTCTTTCTTTCTTTCTTCAAAAATATCTAAATTGTGTGTTTCTCGTGATTACTAATACATAATAGTTTTGGGGGGGTTTTTTCCCAGCAATTTGATGGCCTTTGAAGTGGGATACCCTTTCATATCAGAATAATAACCTCATGCCTCTTGTTCGCTTGTGCGTCTTTGATTCCTGCTCTCCAATTAATTCCACACGTCCATCACAGTGATGTAAGTTACAGCCTGCATGTATCAATATACTTTCTGAGCTAAACAATGATACAACTGTGTGTTTAACGTATTTTAAAGTCCATGTGTATCCCTTTATCCTCAGTTCCCTCATCCATGGCTCCCAAGGGAGAGGCAAAGGTAGCGATATTTCATCTTACCATTTGTTTATGCGTTTAGGTCTTACGTTGCTAACCTGTCAAGAATGTGTATTTATAGTTGCATGGTTGTATACTTTACTGTAGCTCGGAAACCAAAACATTTCAGTGTCATTATTATATATTCATGTAAGTACTATTTGAGATAATAATGTGCAATTGTTTTCAAACCTTGAAACCCATCTTATTATATGTCTTTTGTCTGATTTGGCATTTACTTTCTCAACATAGAAAACAAATTAATTGTTTAAAAGGTGAATGAGCTTATTGTTGATCACAGAATGCCACACATTCTATTGTGTTTGTGAAGTGTAAATTACAAATTTGCTTTCACTGAAATTTTGGAAATTACAGTTTAATCGTGGTGTTTTATTTAGACTCATGGATAATTGTAGATAGAAATTTTTGCATTTCTAACAAACATAATTTAATATATAGTGGCAGCATGTGTTTAAACTGCAATAATATTTGCTTTTTTTTTTAAAAACAGCAACTCTTTTTTTAAAATAAATTCCACACTTAATTGGAGAATGTGATATGTCAAGTCAGCTATAATATGTTATATTTTGAATTCTTTCCAGCCAAAATGCAAGATTTCAGCATCACGCAAGCTATCGCTAAAGGTAAATGCCTTATAATAATGGTAAGCATGCACAAGGCATTAGCTCATGAGCATAATAAAAAAAAAATTGATTATGAGAAGAGTTTTTTTTCCCTAAAACAACCAACTTTAAAATTCTAAGCAATAGCTAAGTGACACAAATCAAAGGCTCTTTGGCTTGTCCAGATCCTTCTGCTGACTCGTGCAACGGAAGACCTGGAGACAGAGAAGGCTGCAAACAAGGAAGAGAAAGTTCGATACCTGGGAGACAAGCTTCCGCCACTACAGCTCAGTGGTTTAAACATCAAAGATCTGCAGGTGTGAGTCAAACAAACTGTCAGAGGTTATGACAGCAGGAATAGGCATATGGGGTTTATTATGTTTTTAAAGCAAATCAAATGACGTGTATTTAAACATTTTCTTTCTGCGTAGAAACTCTGTAGAGAGATTCATGAAAAGATCAATGTGGTGGATGAGGAGCGGTACGACTGTGAGGCCAAAGTCCTCAAGAACTACAGAGATGTATGAGCTCAACACACATCATGACACACCATATTAGACTAAAACATGTTGACATCCTTTTCCCCGCCTTGAACAATAAGCCACCAAAAGCTTTTTACCACCTCTAGATCAACGAGTTGAAGCTAAAGGTCCAGGACCTTGGAGGAAAGTTTAAGAAACCAGCTCTCAGGAAGGTGAGAGTGTCAGCAGATGAGATGCTGAGAGCTCTGTTTGGATCCAAAACTAAGGGCTCCATGGATTTAAGGGCCAATCTCAAGTCTGTCAAGAAAGAAGACATCAAGCAAGAGAAGGTTTGCTGCAACAACACACATAATTGGTATCTAGTTATTTTTGAATAAGAAGCTAAGTAAAACTACAGAACCCGATGGTCTGAACGTGGCTTTCGATACTTTAGGAGCTGACGATGGAGGTGGGTGATTGGCGTAAAAACGTGGAGGCCATGTCTGGTATGAAGGGCAGGAAGAAGATGTTTGATGCTGCTGGTGGCGTTCAGTGAAAAAATCCTTTAGAGTGCTAACACTGCAGGATGTAATGGAGCAAGGTTTATTTACCACATTTTAACTGAAACTGAAGAAAATGAACCAAATAGAGCAGAATATTAATAAGATTAAACAAAAATAAAATGGGATTGTGTAAAAACAGAAAGTGTTAAACTGTAAAAAATTTGAAATTGAATCAGTTTGGTGTGTAGAAGATATTTATAAAATAACCATGTGAATACCCCATGCACTACTGCCTGCTAATGCTGTGATGTGTAAAAAAACAAACAAACAAAGAAAACAATAAATTTGTAAATATAGCCTGACATTGCATTGCTTTTACATACTGACTCTAGATTTGAAATATTCAACCTACATAAAATAAATTTATCCTCGACTGTAATGGTGGTGCACAGAGCAGTCCTATAGCCAGGTGTTTTGGACAATTCAACTGGTTACCTCTGCCAAGGAGGTTATGTTTTTGGTAGCGTTTGCGTGCGTACGTGTCGCTCTGTCTTTAAACACACTAGCTTGAAAAGTTTTAGATGAATCCTGATAAAACTGAGTGGGGCCATGTTAACAATCCATTAACGTTTGGCTTATATCCACTAAAGTGTTCAAGGTCAACTCAATAATTTATTTCGCAAAAAATTGACCAAAAAAACCAACTTATTTCTTAAAAACTATAATTCATAAATGTGGTGTGCATTGTCAACATATAGAAAGTACCGTATGAAGATTTAAAATATGACTTACAGTGTCATCTGATATATTTAGAGCAAGGATATACTTAGCCTTTCTTCTTGCATGGAATGAATTCCTCTCCAGTTAAAAACAGCAAATATTGTCACACACTGGTACTTGTCCTTGAACCTCACATCTTAGACTGGAGGTTAGATTCCTTAAAGTCTGCTGATGGAATGAGGATGGATGTGTCGTACTGGCATATGGGTGTCTGTGAGTGGCCTATATGTTTGTGTGTGGGTATGTGTACAGCTGAGCCTTGGCCCCTGTGGGAGATTGTCGTGGAGGGTGGGGGTTCTCAGGCGCCTCGGGGCTCAGGGCTGTGTTCTCGGCTCGTGCTGGGGTGGCTGGCTTCCAGCAGGGTGGGCTGCTCGTTGCCTCAGGCTCTCTGGGGCTTTTGCCCTTTGGCCGTGAGGACTCCATCTAGGGCTTCTCTCCCCCTCCTTCCTCTTCTGGGGTGTTGTCATCGGTGTGGCCTCTGGCCTTCTGAGTTCCTGGGGGGCTGTGGACAGCCTGGGTCCCCTAGGTCTTTCTCTGTCTGCCTCTGACTCCGAGGGGCATTGTTGGACCTTCTCACCCTCATGATTAAGTGCACTTCATGACAAAAACAAAGACAAACACATACACACACTACAACACAACAGGATTGTTTATGTATCTGTTTGTTTTTTTCATATATATTTTTTACTTTGTGGTGCTGTGTATTTTTTGTATGTACATGCGCAACAGGTGGCGAACCATTATATGGTTCTACTTGTGCCCTGTACCCTTATTTCTCCCATTTTCTCCCCCTTTTCCTTTTCTCATTGCTGCTCCTTTTTTCCTGCATGTCCAACTTGGCAATATCACATTACACATGCATTTGTGTAAATAATAACAGAAGTGAGTGAATGAATAAATAAAAGAAAAACATTAAGAGGAGCCTGTGGAGAATTTATAGAGCTCTTCCTGTAAAAGGTAATATGCTGGGCACAACACTGCATTCAGATCAGGATTCTCATTGCAAAAGCTGCCAGACAGGACAACCTAAAAAAAAAAAGTTTGCTGATGGAGTCAGCAGACTATCTAAAGGTGATGGAAAGCATTTTTGTAGGACTGACAATGCTATTTTTACTGTGTAATGTTCTTTATTCAGCATTGCAGTGGTCCCTGTGCATAAACGCTCTGAAATAACGGTGACCCAGAAGCACCGCAGCGTCCAGTCTCAGGACTAAACAAACCACAGACACTAATCTGTATTTCTACCTTTACAAGAATAAGGCCGCATTAAAAACTCAGTAAATCAGCAGATAGACAACAGATGAATGGATGGATGGATTCAGAATTAGTTGAACATGTACACTTAATAAAGTGGCTGAATGTGAATGTGTTTGGGTGAATTATTATTACAAAGTGCTTTGAGTGCGCAACTGAGTAGATAGGTGCTATGTATAAAAAATAAAGTCCCAGTCCATTTTACCACACTGTATGACAGCTGTTACAAACCACACAGTAATCAAAAATGAACACATTTTAGAGACATTTAATTGTCAAATTTGTCAAGGCATTGTAAGATGGAAAAACCTGTCCCTGAGAGAAAACGCTCCAGAACCGTACATTAATGGAGAACCTATTTCCAGCATAAAGACAGGGATGAGGTATTTTAAGACAGTCAGCTGTGAAGGAGTGTAAAGGAGGAAAGGGGAAAGTATCCACCACTCCAGCAAAACCACAAGGCAAATTTCAAAAGATTCAACGCTCGTAAAAGGAAACAAAATACAAACACGTCATACCACTCTTAGGGTTATGAAATCAAAACATTATCAAAGTCACATTTGAACTGTCTTCATTGCCTTAAATGTCAAACAGTTCACCACTTATTAGTTATTTTTCCAGAATATGATAAAAGGAGCACAACTAATTTGCTGAACTGGAATGTGAAAAATGAGAAAATGCTGCCATTAGTCAAACAGTAAGTAACATGACAAAAAGACACAATAATTTTCACTCAATAATTACACTTGTGAAATTTCTGTGCTAACAGAAATGAAAACTTTAGGAAGGGAGCAAAAAAACAAACAACCCCCCCCCCCAAGTTTGACTCACTGATGGAAAACCATAAAGTACAACAAGTACATCCAAAGGAAATAATACGAGCATGAAAAAAGGCAGAACTCAAAAGTAGTTTTGTTTTTTGGTAGGTGGCAGTGTAAGCAGAATGAGCAGAAATGGAAAACATACTCCCACACTAATGCGTGTTGATATGATGCGGTTATTTAAGGTCTGTGCATTGGGCGAAACAAAGGCACAAATCTGTCTGAATTAAAGACAGTTTTAAAACAATTTTCCTTAAAAACAACTAAATGACAATCATTAAAAATCACTTCAAAATGTACTTTTTTCCAGTTTAAGGCATTTTCAGATTTGTAAAATAGGTCCTCAGTACCCGAGTAACAGTCACAGCAGAGAAGAATGCACACTTAAATATGATGAGCACAAAGAGGGGAGGGCACTTTGAAGGTAAACCGAGGTATGTGTCTGTTTCTAACATTAAACACAAAGGGGAAAAAACACCACATTTATTCAATAAATAGAAAGTTTTCTCTAATTTACAACATTGCAAATAAAGGCTGTCTTTCACCATACACACAAGCTACAGTAAAAAAAAAACTTTTGTCATTAAAAAAATAAAATACCCCCCCCCTCCAAGTTAAGACTCATGTGCAATAGTGATGCTTATGATAAGGGTCACTTGTGAGCTTACATCCATGAAATCCAGTTTTGTCTTCAAATTAGGGCATTTTCATACAGCCCGTAGTGCAGATCATGGTCTCAGTCAGCAACACTGTGCACAGCAGTATCCTCATATATTGAATTGTACAGTCATTGGAACTAATTAGCCAGTACCCTCTTTGTAGTCCACAGTATATCCAATTAAATAAACTCTGAACATATCAGTAGTATCTCCTAAGCAATGACCTTCAGCGCTGCCACCTGCTTCGCAAAGCCTGAGTGAACAAAGACAGCACCGGATCCTCTGCTCCTCTCTCTAACGGTCAGCAGGTATTACCATTAAATAGCATGAATCACGCTCTGGCCTTAAAGTGCTCGGGTTGCCATGGTTGTATCCGTGGCGATGTCACCGTGCAGATGCAGGTGACAGGGTCACCTGGGGCTTGTTGACATTTGCCGGTTCCACATGCCACGTTTGGAGTGATAGTGGTGGAAAAAGTTTCTCAAGTAGATCCTTTCCACTTCCAGACCTGCCCGGAAGATCCTAGGGCCGAAAACAGAAGAGAGAGTGTTCACTAAACCTGGACCGCAAGCTTTCAAAGCCAATATGTAGGTAAGTGAAATAAAAGGTTGAATCCCAGTTTAAAAAAAAAAACAGTTTTGTAGTTAGAAGCATAAAAACATATTTAAGTATGTGCCTCAAAACATATGTTCCTAAAGTATGCTGCATGATTGCTCCATTCAAGAATAAAAGCAGCTCAAACTGGAAGGAAAAGATTTTTGGCCAGCTGAAAGAAGCAACATCTTTTGTTGGCAGTGCTTACGGCTGTATGGTTGAAGAAACGTTGCTTTTATCAAGAAATGTTTGCATGTGTGTCCACCTGTTCTTCATCTTTACCAACAGCCGTTTAACCAGTCCGCTTCTTACTTTGAAGGTGCATTGCTTTGTCTAATTTCTCTCAATAGATGAACTAGATGCAAAAACTATAAACAAACCCATCCATTTAGAAATGTTAGAAACCTGTCGAGAAGCTCCCAGTCCTCTCCTCCCCAGCGCTCAGTAAATTCCTTGGTGTTCATTCCTCCCACTTTGTCCAGATCTGACTTATAGATCCCCAGCAGGCCAAAACCATTGACCTCCCAGTAGCCTACAATATAGACAGAAAGTCACATACAAAAATGTCATTTTCATAGTTTAAAAAAAAAAAGGTGGGGGGAGGAGCATATCTCTTCCTAGTTCCCACCTCTGGCTTCTAAAGGTGTAGCACCACAGTCCAGTCTCAAGACGATGGGCGCAAAGGCCATGTATCCCTCCACACAGTGCTTTCTGATGGTATCAATGATTGATGGAGGAAAGTGGATGTGGAGGTCACAAAGAAACACAATGCTGTGATCATCCTAAGGCAGAGTGAGATTGGAAAGATCAAAATCATGAAATTTATTATTGACATCTATCCTTAATGCTTCATTGCCATGAGATGCTGCAGTACTCACAGTTATCAGGTCGATACCGGCTTGCAGACCAGCGGAGCGCTCAAAGTTTCCACTCAGCTTCACATACTGGTAGCTGATAATTTTCACAATCAGAAATACAGCTCAGTCAGATCGTGAATACTTTGTGATAGGCTTGTATTGCCTATAAAATGGACTTGAAAACACACAGAGACACACCTGGGAAGTGATGACTTCTGAAGAGCTTTCCTCACATCCATGTCAGTGCTGCTGTAGTCAGTGATTATGAGGTTAAAGTTAACATCTCTAGTTTTTCTGAACAGTTCCTCCATGTCAGTAATCAGCTGCTGCACCCATCTAGCCTGGTTTTTTACTGAAAAAGGCATATAGAAAAATGACATCACAGATAAATGACTGGATGGCTTGTATGAATGCAAAATCTTGACTTTAGCAACAGGTTTGCCATGCTGGGCAAGTTCACTGCATTAATAAAGAAAAGCTCTGCTATATGGAATCACCCAGTTAAAGTCAGCATACAGTACCTGGTACTATGAAGTGGACTTTAGCAACAGGATTCCAGTGGAAGCCCACCGGGTTGCAGAGCAACACCTCAGGTTGTGACCGCTGGAAGCTGAAGTCCCTGTTGCGCAGCCGGCCACGGCGAACCAGAGCATAGATGTAGTGTGATAAACGGAGCAGCTGGCCATTTGCATCTTTCAGCTCCAGCTCCAGAAGGTAGCGGCTGCCCTGGAACCCATCCACACGCTTCACCACGTTAACCACTCTTACCAACTTAAACTGCCTGCAGGATCAATCAGAGCACAAATACCAAAATGGAACATGCTGTAAAGGAAGTGCACAAAAGTTTTATACAATTTTATCAGCTGATTCAAAATGGTATGACCTTACAGTCATAGACTTATAGGATATTTAGACTTGATCCTGAAACTACACAATTTATTCAACCAAGTATGTAAACATTACTAAAAGAAAAAAAAGCAACAAAAGTAAAAGTTCTCATGATGCTACAAACTGGCTCGTCAGTGTAATATTTTTGCATACTTACACTCAAATGCCACTTTATTAGGCAACTGCTCGTTACTGCAAATATATCTAATCAACCAATCACGTGGAAGCAACTCAATGTGTTCAGGCAAGTAGACATGGCCAAGGCAGCCGGCTGAAGTTCAAGTTAAATGACTTTGAACATAGTGTGGTTGTTGGTGCCAGATAGGCTGGTCTGGGTATTTCAGAAACTGCTGATCTACTGGGATTTTCCCACACAACAATCTCTAGAAATTAGAGAGAGAAAATATCCAGTGAGCAGCAGTTCCCTGTGAGCCTTGCTGTTGCTAGAGGTCAGAATAGCCAGACTGCTTCATTCTGATAGTAAGGCAACACTAGCTCAAATAACCACTCATTACAACCAAGGTATGCAGAAGAGCATCCATGAATCCATGGATCTATCCAGACTTGAAGTAACAGTTCGGGCTGCTGCTGGTGTAATGGTGTAGGGGATATTTTCTTGGCACAATTTGGGCCACTTAGTACCAACTGAGCATTGTGTATATGTCAAAGTGTGGTTGCTGACCATGTCTATCCCTAAATCTATTGAGACTAAAATGCCACAAACAGATCCCTAGGCGCACAACTTACCCATTATTCTTTGAATTCAACTGGTCCATGAACGTCTTGACTATGGCCAAAGCATCACTGGAACGGAGCAGCAGGTTTCCAGAGATGTTGCATTGTAGGTCGATCCAATCTGAACGCGCTGCCTGAAGGTCCACGTGGCTGGCCTGGAAGGTTTGGTTCCAGTTGACTTGAATGTCAAAAACTGGTGCAGGTATAAGATCCTCATCATCAGCACCGTCAAACTCTCCTCGTCTTCTCCATAGGTAGTCTCTCTCATCGTCCGTGTTGTTTCTCCTTCCCTCAGCCCTGTTGTAGACCTCATCTTCCTCCCTCCCTTGGCCCCTCTCTTTTTTCTTATCCAGCCACTTTTTGTCCATTTTACTATTAGCAATTCTCTTAGCTCTAGGGATGCTATTTTCTAAATCTTGCTGTAGAGGCATATTCAGTTCTATCTCCTTATCCCTGAGGCTTTTTCTGACATTCGAGTCCCTTTGATTTGATCTCACTAATGGGTGGCTGAAATCTCTTTTGCTAGGGGTAAAACGATCGTTGTTGGGCAGTACAAATTCCTTCACTCTGGTTACAAACCTCCGCTGTTTGGCCAGGATGGGTTTTTCAGGATGTGGATTATTCCTCTGTAGGTTCTTAAGCTGCGAGTCTTTGACTTGCTGGATTTGGGAATGGTTCCTTTTCTGGATCTGATGCTGTTTAGAGTCAAGTTGCTCTGATCGGACAACAGGTTTTTCTTTAAGCTGTTTTTTGTTATCCAGTATCAGCGGATTAGCTTGTTCTGGTCTCAGAGGTGATTTTACCTTTTGTCTTTCTACTTGTTTCAACTGTAACTTTGGTTGAATCTGTTCTGCTTTTTGAACTGGGCCCTCTTTTTGTAAATTTCCTTTATTTTCCCTCTTCTCCAGCATGTCTCTGCGCAGTCGGGGATATGAAGAGTTGCCCAATGTGTTGTTAGTTTTTTGGACAACCAAGGAGAAGAGCTTGCGCCTGCGGTTTTGAACATAATCATCATAATCATCTCCATAGTCTCTTAAAAGGCCATTATCCATATCATATGACTTGACTTCCTTTTCTTTTTCATAGTTATCATTGTAGAAGTGCGCCTTATCTTGGATCCGTTTCCATCCCTGGAAATTGAAATCTAACATAGACCAGATAAAGAAAAGGAGAGTTAAATGATCTGACAATTCAAGCAGCTTAAATTTGCTTATAGGAAAAAAAACAAAACAAAACAAAGTAAAGCATACCTCTGTTTAAACGTTCTCTTTCTTGTGTAGCTGGACGGTCAAGTTTCATGTATCTGGAGAAGCCGAACCTTGACATGAAAGAAGCCAATTTAATTTGTGTTATGTTTTAGAGATGACTTAAAAACAAAACAAAAGGATGAATGATAAAGGACCCTCGCTTGGTTATACTGTCAAACTACGTCTAGTTCAACTCTGACCTCCTGTGAAAATTTTAAGTTATTGCACAGTTTTACAGTAATCATATCTGTCATGTTTTTTCTCACATTTTCAGGTAGTAAGAGCTCTCAGAGTAGAAGCAGCTGGTCTGCGTCTCCATGTGTGTTAGTCGAGTGTAATCATTCGGGTAGATGTAGGACAAGTGGACCTGAGGATATGATATGAAATGACATGCTGTATTACTTGGCCAGTAAATGACAGTGTACAGTCTTGGAGGCAACCATCAGAAACTCCAGGAAGTCACTGCAAATAACTAGATTTCAGCAATAGTAATAAAATCAATAGGAGAAAAATCAGAATCAGCAGTTAGCTTTCTTTTCCTTTATATGGCTCCACAGGAGACATTAAGTATGCATGTGCAATTTAGAGGCCCCAAATAGACAACATAACTCAGCATAACAGGGATACCATTAAATGCAAAGTGTGAGAAAGTCATACAAGATAGAAAAAGCTTCTTATATTCCCAGTGTTCCTCACTGGGAGGCCTTTCTTTGTCTCTTGCACAAACAAAAGCTGTCAGAAATGAATCTGTAACCTTTCTAGAATAATGGTATATGGTGCTCATATAGGAGAAAAGGAAGTGAAATAAACAAACTATCAACACAACAAATACATACAAACTGCAGTCCTTGATAACGAAGCAAAGGGAAGTCCTTGATTGTGTACGAGGGTTTGTATGAGCAATCAGGGAGAACACCTCGTAGGAACTTGCTGTTTAACATATGCACTAGAAAGAAAGAAAAAAAAAACAACACAGATATGAGACATGATTACTTTGTGCATTCAGTAAGAGGAAATAACTTGCACAGTATTCGCATCCGGGATGCTAGGAAACAGACAACTGATGAATCTGCTGTGTGGTGAGGCAACCGAGAGACGTGGCTAACCTTTGTAGAATGAATCTCGCCGGTCTGCAATTAGCATATCTGCCTCAGCGCTGCGCTGTTTTGTGGGGGTGTGCCAGTGACTTGCAGCTGTTTGTGGTATGTGGGCAACATCATTCATTGTCAAGGCTGACTCATCTAAAGACACAGAGCATTGGAAGAAGATAAGAGCACTGTATTAGCTGCACCAAAAAAAATACAAAAAAAAAAAAAAGACAGTTGAAGAATAAAAGGCATATGTTCTTTAATGAGATCTAGACCCATGAAGATTTATTCTGAGTGATGTCCTTTGAGGCACCAGGAATGATATGTGTACTTACCAGTATAGAGGGAGATATACTTGGATTCAATAATTGTAAATGGACTGTCTTGATCCAAGTGCAGCCACTGTGTGACAACAAAAACAAACAACTATGTTTTTTCCCCAATTTATTGCCCACACTGAACATAAAATTTTTTTTTTTAAAAAAGCACATACTTGGTGCGAGAGTTGGAAATAATGAAATGAAATGAGATGAGAGAGCAAGAGGGGACTCTGCTGAATCTAACTACTTACCGCCACCTCAACGTGGTCAGTCCCTCTGTCGTTTTGCTTGTGAATTACTTCAAAAAAGTATCTCATCTGAGCAGACAGTCTGTCAGACAGCAAAGGTACCATGTTATAGTCATAACAGAAGACGATATAAACTCTTTATCCAAAGACAATCTCAAACCTTTAAGTGCTGAATGTGCACAAGTCCCAAAATGCTACAGCAGCTCTTTTGGTCAGATAGAAATCTCTCACTCCACAATGGCTCGACAAGCAGATATTCTATGATTTTTGGGTACTCCCACAATTTCAGTCACAATCTATTTCACACGTTTAAAAAAACCCTCCAAACTCTCACTATAAGTTTTTTTTTTTTAATGTATAAAGCACATTTAATCTCCTTTGGAGTGTTGGATTCTTGGAACCAAACAACAGAGACAAACTGACTGCAATAAAACCTAAAATTAAGTGATTTTAATCTTTTTAATCTAGACTGAGCTAGGCCATGCAATGATTTTGTCATGTCGGGCTATGTGTCAGGCAGGGATGGACCCAGATGCAGGACTCCAGAGACTGACATAACTAAAAAGTGTTAATTGTCAAACAAAAACCAAAATGCAAAATCCTTGTGGGAACCAGAGGTGGAGCACAAACCAAAAAACAAAGCGAGGTACGATGAGAACACACACGCACTACAACATAATATAATCAACAACGCAACCACAAGCAGAGAAAACACAGGACTTAAATACACCAGGGGATAACGAGGGAAAGTGGAAACAGTAGGGAGCAGAGCTGAACACAATGACACTGAGGAGACAAAAGGAATCAAAACTAAACACACTGCACAAGAAACAAGACACTACCAAAATAAAACAGGAAGTCAGCCCAGCACCATGACAGATTTAATTCTAAAAAAGCAGAAAACTGAGTTGCAAAAGGTGCTGGGAGTTATACTGGTAACGCACCTGGATATTCAAATTCTCCTGGTGTGATTTGGTTTACCTTTACCGATCAAAAAATGATTAAAAAATGCAGAAGTACTTGATTAATTGGTCATCAGCAAGTGTGGCCACCTCAATGAAAGCAGATATTTTGGCAGTTTGCTGCTCTGGAGCATTCAGGTGTATGTTAGCACAACACCACAATCTTCCCAGCAGTAAATGATGATTTGAGTAATGGTGTAAGTGGTTTTGTACCACTCAGTGGGTAAGCCGTCTCTACCTTCCTCTACTTCTGTTTTTGTAATGGGTGAAGTCAGAATATCATTCGGGTTCTTCCCAATTGATGGTAAATTCAGTGTCTCTCATTTGGTCAGCATCAGCTGACAGAGGGTGGCTTTACAAATTTCTAAAATAGTTTTGGAAATGAAATGAAATTTCAACCTCTTTAGGTCCATAGGTTCTTATAAATTTCCCCTTTAGCATGCTGTTTTTTAAAAAGTTGTTTAGCTAGGAATCTTCTGACTCTAGGCCCTAGTTCATGAAGGGATTGTTTTAAAAATATTTCCCTCTTTTCAGTTTCTGTGCTTAACAGTTTATTAATGTTAAGAAATAAAATGAGTATCTCAAAACAAAGCCTGTGAGTAGACATTAACATTCTTTAAATATTTACATTATTGTGGATTTAAGGTAATTCTGTATATCTCGGCGCTAGCATAGACGCCATACACATTTTAGGTAAAAAATATTCACACAACCCAGTCATGTGCAAAAATGTGCTGATCTTAATTCCTGATCTTTAAATTTTCTGTCAACTCACTAAACAGCTCTAGACATGAAACAAAGATGCCTGAAGCAGCACCTAGTTTGATACCCACAGGGTGTGCCTTCTAGCATGCTGTAATAATACTGTAACTGTTAAAAACCGTCATGTGCTTTGTTCAAACACGTGTCTTTTAGCAGCGATACTGAGTTTCTTCTACACCTAAAGGCATATACCATTTTTTTTCTTCTTCGGAAAGTTGTAAATTTTAAAGATTTTTATTTATATCTACAGCGCTTGCTACTAAGGGTGGCACAACCAATAACTAAGTTTAGAGGGCAATTACTTTTTCCACATAGGGCCAGGTAGGTTTGGATAGCTTTTTGTCCCTTAATAACTGAAGTAATCAATTAAAAACTGTATTTTGTATTTACTCAGGTTATTGCTGAATAATATTAACGTCTCGCGACAGGTGTTGGTGTTGGGTTGGCTGTGAATGTAAGATTTCAAACCATCCAATTTAAGTCAATGAAATTTGCAGCCTATCTACACACACAGTGCAGTATGTTACGTCACTCACATTGGGCCTCATTCACTAACAAGGGTAAGAAGTGTTCTTACCCTGTGCATAATAATTAAAAAAAAAAAGAGATAACATATGCAGCTATGTTGCACATGTTATTTTTCTATTAAAAATATATAAACTACACTACTACTACTACTACTACTAATAATAATAATAATAATAATATGCTATTGTTGTTATTATTAGTAGTAGTACACTTGTAATTAAGTTTAAGGAAGTGTGTTTACATTTTCTAAAACATCCATGCCTTCACCATTTGTTTGTACATTTGGTCTGTGCATGTTTAAAATATCGATGAAACACAGATTTGTGCATGAAATGTTCATACGCACAGGTTAGGTACAGATGTGTTTGTATGCACTGTTTGTGAATGAGGCCCATTGTTGGTCTCATTTGTTGGTTTCAGCTCACCGAACTGGTCTGGAGGTCTGACTGGCATACTTCTCAAACTCACCCGGGGCAGACCATTCTTTTCCTGTCTAGGAAATTAAAATGAAACATTCAAAGAAATGTTACAGAGACTAGTACGAGAAATTTACCCTGCATCAAATGAGAAGATGGTAAAATGCATACCCTTCCAACCCATGCCTGTAACTGTAAATTCAGGGGAGAGTCATCTGTGCTGAGCCAGAATTCAGAGTTATCATCAGAGCTCACAGCAAACACAAAATCTCCTGAGACAAAGGAAGAAGAAAACGGACAAAGTGATGAAGAGACAGAATGAGTCTGTACAGTGTAACATGCATGACTACATATAGAAAATGAAGAAAATGAAAAGGTACCATTAGAATACGGATGAAGATAACCAAATATCCTGAGCCCATAGTTGGTCCACTGAGGAGAGACGGCCAGCTTCCGCACCGTGATCCTGGACTAAAGGAGTAACGAAAGACAAAGAGAATCAGCCAGGACGACGACTCAAAGTGAGTGCACATCTTGAGCTCAGGTGTGTTTGCACGAGTGCACTTCCTTCACACCCGTTCAGTATGGAGACATACTGGAGCATTGCATGCAAAAGGAGGTGATACCTCCGGGTCATGCAGTGGTGATGGTGTGCTCTGGTGCAAAAACTAAAAGAAAATTTTCTGCTTCAACTCAGAAACCCATTCCTTAAATTCCAAATAAAATGTATCTTAATTTATTCACACCTTAACTTTTCTGTAATTCTACACGTAAAATTTTGTATATTTGTATCCTTTGTATTGTATCCTGTTAAAACAAAGTATGTTAACATTTTTACGTATAGAAGATAAACCAGCACAATTTGATAGTTAGAAAGTGGCACAGAACGACTAAAGGAATCAGTGCTGACATAATTATGTACAGCAGGTATAATGTTTACCATGCTCACCTGTGCTGCTTTACATACATATGGTGTGTTAGAAATCTAACATTTGCTAATTACCTCTAGTGGCCAGGTGGGAATGCCATTTGTTCTGCATATATTTGGTCACACACGGGCCACAGTGGCTAAATATGTAAATTATCAGTTAAGCAAGATTAATGAACAACTACCTCTCTCTCCACTTTTTACTACAACTCACAGTCCAGTAAATACTTAACTTTAAATATTAAACTAATCTGCATTTATGCACTATGAGCCATTCAAATAAAATCAACTCCAAATTGCCCTAAAGATTTTTATGATTCTTGCCAAGATGTTTAATGATTCTTTGTGTATTGTGTTGTTCTGTCACTTTTAAATGCTGCTTGTGCTCTTGTGAATGCTCCTCCTGACGTTAGGCATTTTGACTCACATGGGGGTAAAGCGGGTAATGCAGGTTTTTGCGAAGATCAGCCGTAGAGTTGCCACACCAGTCCTCAAACACATGCAGATTGGCCTGTCCCATATACTGCAGGGAGGCACGAGAGAGTTGACAATGATGTTAACACAGCAGTGTGTGTATGTGGGTGGGTGTGGGTGTGCTGCAGCAGTTCAGCAGTTAGACAATCAAGCATCTGGCCTCTAGCAAACTTAAATCAACAAATACACTTCCTTAGATACCACTTGACAATAATCCACACTTCTTCCTGCTATTAATGTGTTATTCAGAGATTCAGATTACAGAAATTACAAATAATATTTTCTTCTTTAAGTTCAATAATATAGAAGCATACAGAGAGCGTTTCCTTTTTTTTTTTCCTCTGATGAGGAAATATTTTTTTCTGTGCAATCTGGAGGAACAAATATATGCTTACTGTATTTACAGGCACAAGCACAGACTTTGGAGCAACAATATAAGCTAGTTTTCTTTTTTGCACTATAAATCAGTTCAGTGAATGTCAATAAGAAACACTGGAACATGAACATGTAAATGAAGAAGCAGCTGGGTTTCAGTAGATGCACAGATGTCCTGTAAACATAAACCTCTGTGATATCTGCCAAAGAGGCCGTGTTATATGATCTCTCTGCGTGCGTGCGTGTGTGTGTGTGTGTGTGTGTGTGTGTGTGTGTGTGTGTGTGCGTGCGTGCGTGCGTGCGTGCGTGTGTGTGTGTGTGTGTGTGTATGCATGTTGATTGCAGCACAGGGATAGAACACTGCAGGCCGGAGCCGATTGTAGCCAGGTAGCTCATCAAATTTCGACAGTGGTCAAGATAGTTCGTTAAATGTTAGCATAACCAAAGCTAAGAATGTCCCACAAAAGGCTGTAGAGTCTTGTCCATGATCAAAAGCTGTGTGACTGAGTTTGAGGGGCTCCTTTGCTGTAAAGCTCAATTTTTTTTTGCTACTACTAAAATTCACCTGCTGTGTTTTTTAATACTTGCCTGCTAAATTTGGAAACTGTGCTCATGCAGTTGCATTGGTGTGACTGGCTATGTATATAATATTTACAATCGCTGTTGTACTCTTGGCCAGGTCAGTCAGTTTAATAGTGCAATACTGATGTTGAATTAGGCAACACTACTCAAAACAGCAACAGGTTCCACCTGACATGAAATATGCGGAACAGTAATACATAGCAGTGAAGCTTCCGAAGTGGAGTCTGATGCAGGAAACACACTGTAAACAGTGGAAAATTCACAGACAGTGGAGACCACTGGGCAGGCCCAGGCAGGTTATTCAGAGTTTAAAAGAGGAAGACTGGATATATTGGTATGGACAGACATTGTGTGCACACACCTCTGGTTTCCAGGGTTGTGGAGCATAACTGGAAGCCCAGGCAGTGGTATCACTGACAGTGTCTGGCTGATGGTCCCTTCTCACCTGTAAAAACAAATATTAAGCTTGGTTTAACTTTGGTTTTCTCCTTGCAAAAGCACACGGCCTCCCATCACCATCACATCATCTTGTTCCATGTACTATACTTACCCTTTCTTCATATATGTCTCTCTTCCAGCTGATGCGGTCAGCTTCAGAAATTACATCTGAGAAAACAGGTGAGAACAGTCAGAGCTATGCAGGGCAAATGGGGAAATATTGGCAATTTTGAATAAAGTGGGAAAACAGTCACATGATCTTTGTAAAAGTGGTTCTTTTGACGTGATTTGCAGCTTCCACATTCGTCAAAAATATATTCTACATAAAGACAGTCAAAATATATTCTAATCCAGATAAAACAACCTGTTTCTTGTAACTTGTGACAAGTTACAAGATACAGGTTGAAATATTATTCCTTCTAAATTCTTCCATCATCTTTCAAATTACAGGGTAGTGTGTATTTTAAAACAGGACCTCAGTGTTTGTGTGTGTGTGTGTTTTTTTAAGAGCATGTGGTGTCAGCAATGAACTGGGGTTACGGCTGTGATGCCTGTGATGGTCTGTCATTATCACCAGGGTGGAGATCTCCAAACACACATCCTTGAGACATGGACGCCAATTTTAGCAGCACAAGTAATTCTAGAGCGGTGGATAAGGAAAGCAAGAGAGGAGTATTTTTCATCTCCATGTGGACTCATCCACTCTTCCTCCTAACCCTTTCCTGCCACTTTTTGTGCAAAGTTTTGTGAAATTCAGTGTTGCAGCTGACATTTCAGGTGATAAAAACATCGCAGCAGGGTTTCACTAGTTTTCTGCTTCCACACATGGCTGAAAAAAAAGAAAAGACTTTTCAAATGTCTCTTCATTGTCGCTGTTTGGCATTTTTGTTTATTCTTTCTACTCTGGACACTTTTAATGGCTTAGCACTGCTGCTCTCCTTTATGCCAATTTTAATACGCTGTGCCCAGCAAGATTTCAAAGTAACGGGACAAATGGATACTTAATGTTTCTTGAGCTTCTGTGTTATGTTAGCTTTAATTCACACATTAAAACTCTCACACAAAGTCAAGATCTTACACACAGTTAAAAGTTGACATTTTAATTGAAGTTGAGGTGTCTCTCAAAATGAGAGGTAAAGGGGCGACTGGTAGATTCTTTGCAAGGTGAAGGGGAAAAAAATGAGTGTGCCAGGGTGTAGACGTGCATCTCTTTGTGCTGAAAATGAAATCTTCACTACCGAAACCTCAGCCAGCTCACCACAAGAGACAAACCACTGGTAAGCCTCAAAAAAAAAACAGGGCAGACTGCTTATAGTTCACAAAAACATCCAAAACGAGCAGAGCTGTGAGAATATGTTCTGCAGGCTGTTGAACAAAAAAAACAAAAACAAAAAAACAAACAAGAAAACTGGAATTCCTTATGCCAGATATGGTGCCAGAGCCGCTATGGTTTAGGCATTTATGGTATTAGTGAAACTAGCTGCTTTGCACATTAGCACCCGGTTTCCCAGTCATGGATTAAGCATGGTCCTAGACTAAAAGGAAAAAGTCAATGAAGGGAAACTGGGCCTAGATGTTTTGCTTGCTGACAGAAGCACTGCATGCAGATTATATGAAAATATTTACTCAGGAAGACAAAGCAGCCAAAGCGTTTCTGTGAAGCACTGCAAAGTACTGAAGTGGCCCGATCTACCGCCTGATCTCAATCAAGCTCGGTGTGCAGTCCACTTGAAGAAACCACCCTCCAGGTGGCTGCAACGAAAGCCTGGGAGAGTGTGACCAACGAAGGCAAAAAGTGTCTGCCGATCACTATGGACTCAGCGATTTTTCACAAACCATTAAACATACACGATACAGACAAAAACTTGGGGCCACACCTCTGGCACCTAGCCGTGCAGTCGGTCTTTAGAGAGGTCTTTGTGAGAGCTCAGCGAATTCAAGTGTGCTCCTGTAATTTCAATTCAATTCAATTTTATTCATATAGCATCAAATCGCAACAACCGTCGCTCAAGGTGCTTTATATTGTAAGGTAAAGACCCCACAATAGTACGGAGAAAACCCCAACAATCAAACAACGGCCTGTGAGCAAGCACTTGACAACAGTGGGAAGAAAAAAAAAACTTCCCTTTAACAGGAAGAAACCTCCAGGAGGACCAGCCAAAAGACAGGACAAAAGGCATGCTTTAGCAGAGAGACAGAGATTATAAATGATTAGTTGTATGAGTCCACCAGTGTAGCTGAAGTTATTACAGTTATTACTGTAAAGCGTAGGTGTTTAGGAACCACAGCAGCTCAGCCATTAAATGGTAAACCACGTCAACTTACAGAGCACGGTCGCTGAGTGTTGAGGTGCATAGTGCAGAAAAGTCACCAATGCGCTGCTGACTCAGTTACTGCAGAGTTTCAAAGCTCCTCAGGCATTAATATCAGCAAAAAAACAAAACATTTCAGTTTGGGAGCTTCATGGGGGGTTTCCATGACCGAGCAGCTCTTGTAGGTGTAATGTGTAGGTGGCTGAGTATTCCTGTCCTAATAGTGTATTTACCTCAAAGGACGTTAGGTTTTTAATGTGAAAATGAACGGAGAGGACCCAATTCAATTTTGCCAGTGGGCTGAAGCTGGAGGTGTATTTAAGCATCAGCGTTTTGAAGCACATGCCCAATTTTCACAGAGGAGATACCACTGAGTCAATTAAGGCAATTTCTGACATCTTGAATTTTACAACTTCTGGCTTTTTATCAAAGGATTCTTAAAAATGTAGGACAAGTACCCAATACAGAGAATCACCACATATAAGTCATGCACACAATGGCAACCTTTATCCCACTGGGACACTTATTAAGTGGTGCACTGCAGCAAACATAATCTACGTTGTTAGCTGTAGTGCCCATATGATCTAACAAAAGGAGTCCATTCCTTAAAATCCCACATGTCAAGTCCTTACGTGCTCCTGCAGCAGACTGTGTTGCCAGTCTTAATATTCAGAAGGTGTTAGTGACCTGCTGCACAGGAAAAAAAAAATGCTAAACGCGATTGTATCCTTTAGTTTTCATATTAACCTCTCTCAAGGTCTTTAATAGTGTAGTTTTCTGATGACATTGAGTAATGACCTTCCTTTAATTCTCCTCAATGCTCATTTCTCCACCAAGGTGATCACTAAACAAAAAAAAACAAAACACAAATTCTCTGAATGCAGTGGTGATGGATGAGAAGAGAGAGATCAGATCAGACACACATTCCTTAAAATGTGGGGTAAAGCTGGACCTAGGTGAGGAGGAACTTTCTGAGTTTCCATTTAGTATTTTGGACTGTAGGATATATGTCCAAAAAGTAGAAGAAAAAGACTTATGGGTGAGTGGTAAAACCAGCATTTAGGGTGAAAAGATGATGCACTTATGACAAGTAGTTCTTAATGTCAAGTGTATCTGCGAACAGATCACCAGCCATAAAAAAATATAATATCTGATTCACAGAGCTTACCTGTCTCTATAAAACTAAAACTTAAACCTCAGAGAATGCCACATGAAGAAGTTTCCACATACAGGGGTTGGACAATGAAACTGAAACACCTGTCATTTTAGTGTGGGAGGTTTCATGGCTAAATTGGACCAGCCTGGTGGCCAATCTTCATTAATTGCACATTGCACCAGTAAGAGCAGAGTGTGAAGGTTCAATTAGCAGGGTAAGAGCACAGTTTTGCTCAAAATATTGAAATGCACACAACATTATAGGTGACATACCAGAGTTCAAAAGCGGACAAATTGTTGGTGCACGTCTTGCTGGCGCATCTGTGACCAAGACAGCAAGTTTTTGTGATGTATCAAGAGCCACAGTATCCAGGGTAATGTCAGCATACCACCAAGAAGGACGAACCACATCCAACAGGATTAACTGTGGACGCAAGAGGAAGCTGTCTGAAAGGGATGTTCGGGTGCTAACCCGGATTGTATCCAAAGAACATAAAACCACGGCTGCCCAAATCACGGCAGAATTAAATGTGCACCTCAACTCTCCTGTTTCCACCAAAACTGTCCGTCGGGAGCTCCACAGGGTCAATATACACGGCCGGGCTGCTGTAGCCAAACCTTTGGTCACTCATGCCAATGCCAAACGTCAGTTTCAATGATGCAAGGAGCGCAAATCTTGGGCTGTGGACAATGTATAACATGTATTGTTCTCTGATGAGTCCACCTTTACTATGTTCCCCACATCCGGGAGAGTTACGGTGTGGAGAAGCCCCAAAGAAGCGTAACACCCAGACTGTTGCATGCCCAGAGTGAAGCATGGGGGTGGATCAGTGATGGATTGGGCTGCCATATCATGGCATTTCCTTGGCCCAATACTTGTGCTAGATGGGCGCGTCACTGCCAAGGACTACCGAACCATTCTGGAGGACCATGTGCATCCAGTGGTTCAAACATTGTATCCTGAAGGCGGTGCCGTGTATCAGGATGACAATGCACCAATACACACAGCAAGACTGGTGAAAGATTGGTTTGATGAACATGAAAGTGAAGTTCAACATCTCCCATGGCCTGCACAGTCACCAGATCTAAATATTATTGAGCCACTTTGGGGTGTTTTGGAGGAGCGAGTCAGGAAACGTTTTCCTCCACCAGCATCACGTCGTGACCTGGCCACTATCATGCAAGAGAGATGGCTTAAAATCCCTCTGACCACTGTGCAGGACTTGTATATGTCATTGCCAAGACGAATTGACGCTGTATTGGCCGCAAAAGGAGGCCCTACACCATACTAATAAATTATTGTGGTCTAAAACCAGGTGTTTCAGTTTTATTGTCCAACCCCTGTAGGTGCAAAAGAGTAATCCAAGCTGCTGGCAAGCCATGCAAATTACTCAACATGTACTCTCTGCAATAGGAGCCACATAGCATCAACAGTAGGCACAACTTCCCCATAGTGAGTTTTGGATTTCAACACAAGGTTTTAAAAACTCTTTTAAAAAACCCGCCAATTTTATCACCAGCTCTTCCTCTGGTTATCATTTAATGGACTCACTTCAAGTATGTATGTGTGAGACACTTCTCTATGTGAGCCATGACACCTTTTTTTTCAATCAAGGTAATGCAACTGCACACTATAATAATCAAGTTATAAACAAGCTTGGTTTTTTATGAACTGTTCAAAAACAAGATAACTTTCACACTTAGTAAATGCCTTTCACCATAAACACCTGAAAGTGAAATCATGTGTTTATCTGCACTTTTCAATCATTTATCCATGTTGAGATTTCAATACAGCTCTGCTTGAAGAGCTACAACGGGGAATCCCTTCCCTCAAGTGAAGTCCCACTGTGGCCGGAGGGCTTCAGCCCAAGAATGTGGGTACATATAGGCGAGCCCTGTAATGTAGACCCAGACATGTGTTTACATGCTGAGGATATGCTCAAAACTGTGTGTGTCATATGTTTCTATTCTCTCACTAACTATTGTCTCTTTTCATCTCTTTGATTCTGCTGTTCTCTGGGTAGAGAGCAGGAAGTTTGGTTAGCAAGTGTGAGACTAGATTTCCGTTTGAGTTTAAACCTACAATGTGACCTCCTGACCTACCCAACCCCCTTCTTACTGTCTTTCTTTCCCTAAATCAACCTGTTGTTTCACCTGCTCCAGGCTCATGTTTCCTGAGCAAATACATCCAACGTCATTAAAGCTAAAGCTGATGTAAGATATGTTATAAAAAACATTAAATGAGCAGAAAGTAGGAACCTCTGTAAAAAGCATGCATATGCAAAAAAAACTTTTCTTGCAAATAAACAGCACTTCACTTATTTAAGTTTTTAAGTTATAAGTATACTAAAACTAAAATGTCACCAAACAGGTTAGATGTTGTTACCGGCACTGGAATGGAAGAAATGATTCATTTCTACAGTGAACTGGGCAGAAAAATATTTCCCTGTATTTGTAAATGATGTGGACTACAGTTTCAGTTCAACGCCACTGTATGGGCACAGGTTGAAAACTGTGTCACGGAAATGTATTTACATGGGACAAATAAGCAAAGTAAAGTCACATCGTGCACGCTTACACGCCTCATAGTGTGCGCGCTTTCTTGTAAAAATTTCCCTGCAGCCCATTTTTATTTCATTTTCCTCCCACATACTCAACTACCACTGCTACTACATAATTATGATTAATAGAAACTCAGTCTTCATGACGCATTACATCAGCAAAAGCTTTAGTGACACTTTTTGAGTAACACTGTGTGGACTGGCAACCACAAACTTACCGATATTACTGCTCCATGTTTTTGCAGCAAGCATCTCTTGGTAAACTGCCACCAACCCCACCAGCAGTATTGCCCCACAAAGGAGATATTTGACATTTCGCCGCAGTTTCTTCAAGGGGAGAAACGATGTGATCATTTTGAATCCCGGGGGAAACTTGCTCCCGAGTTGCTCATCGGTCGGATCATCCGCTTTGTCATGAGGAGAGGGAGGAAAGCGCCCTGAGCACGTCCGCCTGCCGCCCACCGCTGCTCCCGATGGGTACGCACTACCACCGGCACCCTGCATATTCCCAGCGCTCGGGTCCCCCGGTGGCTCTCATCCGGCGAAAAAAATCCCACCTTATCCTGGGCCGGCCGCCGACCTACACTAGGCACTTTTGATCATCCAAAAGTTTTAATAGGCTTCCTGTTGGTCCTTGTGCGCAGCGCCAGCGACCCGACCTCTACTCCTGCTCGTCCCGCAAGAAGCGCACGCCGAGAAGCACAAAGAAAGCAACGCAAAGATCACACGGTAGCTTCTCTCCCCCAAAACACTCACACAACTTAATGAAGACAGATGGAAGGAGCCAGAAAGCGGAAAGAAAAGGGCCAGCATTCCCTTCAACGTAAAAGCATGATCATCTCACGGTGAAAGAAAATAAATAAATGATCGGTGAATACTCACCCATATGTGGTAAAATTACTTCAGCACGCCGCGTGTTATCAATATAGTATATAATTTTATGTATTATTTGCTACATTATAGCAAGACATCACGTTTCCCCCACTCGTGGTTTATTTTGGAATCGGAATCTGGAAACACTTTTTGGGTTATGGCGAGCTCGACACTACACCCTCCGAGATTAAAGGGAGGAGTAAACACGGGCTGCGCCACACACCTATTACCTTTAGATTTACCTGTGACAGGTACAGCAACAAATACTTCCTGGATGGAGCTTGTTCCCTTCGAAATTCCTCCTAGGCTTTAAACATGGCATGTATTCTTATGTTATACCATTTATTACGTCGTCAACTGGACTGTTACCTTATTACCTACTATTTAATTATTGCACCATTTAATAAAGGTATACCACGTGAATTGTGTCACCAAATTTCAAACATCAAAATATCCCTATGACCTTTTGAAGATAGGCGTTATTTTTTGAACGATAAACACGGCTGAGAAAATATAGTTAAGAACTAAGAATGCTTTACCAGGCACTATAATTAATCCTGAATTATAGGATCTATGGGGTCATTAAAGAATGATGATTAAATGTGTTACCAAAGTCTTTTCTTCTGTTAAGTAAAAATTGTTGATGTGAATTAATTTTTTTTATTTATACCCAGTGTTGATCAAGTCCACATTCATAAACATGAACTTGATCAAAAATGCTGCAGGATATATGGGTTTTATTACCATTCTAATCCTGTATGTCTATTGTCAAGAGCAGCAAATAGAAGAACAAAAAGTTCATGGCACAAGAAACACAAAAGAAATCAGACACTCCCAGGTAAGCGCTATCCCCACACCTGTGTGCTTTTACAACACTGACTCACAAAAGGGAAAATATTCTCAGAAGAAATATCTAAAAAGAAGTCAAACACTGCAAAGAAAAGTAAACATATTGCCTTCTGCGGCAAAGAAGCACTAGTGGGTCATAACCACCCCAGAGGGAGAGAAACACATCTATAAGCCGACAACAGCATCCCCCGTGAGGGAGCTTTAGGACCAGATGAACATCCGCTCATCCTCAGGAAAAGACCTCCTGGCTCTCACAGGTGCAAGCTTGGTAATTTTAATATTAAAAATACACACACACAACAGTGCTGGTATTTTGGACAGTGATTTTAATATTTCTGCCATGGAGAGTAAACACATCCAGCTCTTACTCAACATTATTTCATTAAAACACAATATGAAATAATAAAAACATTCCATTTACAGTTCCACACCACACACTGTTTTGCACTAGCTTACTTGGACAAACAGTGCAAACCCCAAAGTTCATTTAATGTGCAATGCAAATAGCAAATATTACAAATCAAACTTGTTACAGCTTAAATGGCCAGTTCATCAACTGAAGCAAGAGTGAACATTAAAGCTTTAAAGATGTTCAAGAATTTAAAAATGCCGTTTAGATTTTTTTAATACGTATAAACAAATTCCACATCATAGAGCACCAGCCCAGCTGAGTCGTCCTCCTCAGCTGTGTGACACACAGCAGATTCCTTATTTTGCACAGTGTTGATGCAAACTTTACCGGTTCTCGGTGTTCCTCACATGATCACCGAAAACTGTGAGAAACGTATGTACAAGTCAAAAATATCACACACATTTGAGTTGTATCCATGGTTTATTAAATCCTTCTGTCAGGACAGAACAAGCAGTGACTTTGCCCGACAAATAAGCTCTGCATGCAACCCACAGCCATGTTTCTGAACGGGCCTCTCATTTGGTTTTTCAACCCCTTTCCACAGGCACTGCTGACTAAAATGAAAAAGGGTTCACTCATCCTCCGGCGCACAATCCGAACCTGTATCTGACAAGTTCTATATGTACACTTTCATACAATTACTTTTATTTATTTTTTTACAGTAAATTAAGACTAAGATGTAACTGTTTAATACTTGAGTGTCCAGGAGAAGCTAATTCAGGTCCTTTCTACTGTAGCTGCTTTAAAATGCACATATTCCAGTTAAGTAAACTGTAGTACTTGTAGTTTGAGAACAATACAGAAATCACAAGCACAACACTAGGAAAAAAATAATTACAAAGTCCTTTCCAAAGCAAAAGTGAACAGTCCTGTACCCTAGGGGTTATAAGTGAGCTCCGTTTTAAATTGAAAGAAAAGCTCCAAGTCTGACAGCTATTCAAGCCAACGTCTTATTACTCCACCTATCCACAGTGCTGCTACATACATACTTTGGGACATAGGCACTAACATTGAAAACACATTGGGTCTATGCAAAAAGCCATCACAACTCCAGTAATTGATCAGTAGGCCCATGAAGAGGCTTGGATGGGTAGCAAAAACATGGGGTGGGTTAGACAGAAGGTAGTGCAAGGTGGGGATGGTCTAGCCCTTGATGGGTGAAGATTTTGAAACTCTGCACTTAACACTTTGGGATGCATTTTTTTTCCTACCCAAACTGTTGTGATACCACATGCACAGGTCAAAGTTGTGGGGGTGGAGGGGTTCGTGGGAGGGGGGGGGACTGTGTCACACAATTCACTTAAATCCACATCCCACAGTGCTATCAGCTAAGGATGCCTCACCCCACATTCGGCTAGCTGCCACAGCAAAAAGCCCCAACATGAAGAAAGCCAGAGAGGGTGTACCCGAGGTCAGTGCTCTCGATGACATACTCATTCTCATACATACACAATCACACCTTAAAACACAAATGGCCAGAGTTACAAAAGTCTGAAGTACAGATGAACTGCGGGGAGGGGGGGACACTGCATCTTTATCTATGCTTTTGCTTCGCCTGCAGCTTCTTTTTCTGCATTCTCAACCTCCATTGCATCTTCACCGTTCTCCATGCTCTCACTCTTCTCCTCTGTTTTTTTCTGTTCGTGAGGAGACAAAAACCAAATCAGCACACTTTCATTCAGGCTCTGTCAATCTAAAAACATACTCATAACACCCTCTTGTGGCTGTTGTAGTAAAGACAATCCTTCACCTTTGAATCCCTCTCTGCAAATTTCTGGAACATGTTGGCATAGATGCGTTTGTCCTTCTCGTGCTGCTCCTTTATACGTTTCTGACAAAGCAGCACCTGGAAAGAAATAATGTAGATGTCAGCATGCTGTATTTCCAGATATACCCCACAGGTACAGCAACACCCAAGTCCGGACATGCAGAACAGTAGTTTTCTGGCCAATGACCTACAACAATTAATATTTTCAATCTGAGCTTTCACAGAAAAATATTCATGTTTGCTCACCCATCCTGCCTGGCTACTAAATGAATGCAGTATAAACTTTGAACTAATACCAGGAACCCCCCCCCCCAAAAATAACAATTAAACATTCACCTGTCTTATTTTGGATGGCAGTGCAATAAAAGTAGACACACATTAACATAATGGAATCATAACAAACATGACTGCCATGATGGAGAGAAGGAGGGAGAGAGAGAAAGAGAAAAATCTAGGAGAAGAAAAAAAAAAGTTCCAAGTTCAAAGCTGTTTGAATTTAACAGTGTTGTACCTGGTTCTTGGCAGCCTTGTTGACAGGATACAGCTGAACGACTTTTTGGAAATCATCTCTTGCCCTCTCAAACTCGTTCATTCCGAACAGTGCCTCTCCCCTTCGGAACAATGCCTTCTCATTGGATGCGTCCAACTCCAGAGCCTATCATGAATATAATTAAATGTTTTCAATATTTAAACAAAAAGCAAGGCAAAACATAGAAAAATCAAAGTCATGTGCCACTTTAAGACAAAGAACAGGTTCCAGATACCTTGTCACAGTGTTCCAGGGCTTTATTTGGCTCCTGTAGTTTAAGGAAGCACATGGCCAAGTTCAGGTGTGCAGCTAGCTGCAATGCTTTTGCCTTCTTTTCATCCTCTTCTGACAAACCAGATTCATGTTCCAGCCATGACACAATCCTTTTGTACTGCACCGATGCGTGCTTGTATTTTCCTTCCTGAAGCATATGAAACCACCGCATCACAATATCTGACAAACACCTGAGCCACGATCACTTTTAAAATAATCAAAATTAAAAAAAAAAAAAAAGCATACCTTAAAATACTGTGTTCCCTTTTCTTTGACAATGCTGCTCTGCTCCAGCTTTTCTGTTGTGTTCATTTCCCATGATTCCTTTGCCTAAAAAGGAGAAAGTAAACACCACATAAATTGCTTTTTTTTTTAAAAAAAAAGAAAAAAAAGATGTAAATATTGTAAATGAGCAATTACAGTTCAGCCATGTTGCCACACAGTCCCACCTTACCTTCTCAAAGGCTGCTAGTTTGATCTTGTACTGCAGTGTAGCTCCACCAGGAATGTTAAACTTTGCATTTCCTGCATTCCCAAAACCATATCTACAAATCAAAGACACATATCATTAGCATTAGTCATAAGTGCACAAAATACTTGCTGCAGTACAACTTGAACACAATTTCACTACAGGGTATTAAGGTAAAAAAAAAAAAGAAAGAAAGAAAAAAATCATTACAGCTTAAATCCTGCAGGGGAATTAATGTTTATTTACCACTGATGTGGGTTCCTTAAACAGTGACAATGTTCTGTAAATGGTTGCTTAGAGATACTGAAAAAGAAATTCAACTGTCGAACATTGGACTAACGTTGTACAAGATGTCACTACAATGAAATAGTAATAACTAGCATGTGGACATACTTAGGCTTAATGGTGAAGAGCGCCTCCTCTCCCTGTTCCATAGCCATGATAGCCTTCTCCACTCCAGCTGGCAAATTAAAACTCTCACCATCTCCAATCTCAAACTTTAACTCTCTCTCGTCAAATACCCGTTCATTGCAGGTACCCTGCACAGTTACTGAAAGGAGTAACAAAATATTAAGGTTAGATCATGTGACACATTAGTGTTAATGTATCGACATACTGCCACTATTGCACAGCTAACCATTTCCAAACTGTCAGAGAAATTATTTTTCATTATTTGTTCTCACCTTTAGGAGCTTAAAGAATTCAATGTAATGGCATTTGCATAACAAACTGACTCCAACCTCCATTTCTTTAAGAAGATTTGACAGCTACATTCTGAGCATTTACAGTCACACTCAGGGATCTAGCTGGAAAAAAATTCACCGCTCGGCGGTACACTTTGATCGCATGGCGGGGTGGGGTGTCCTGTTGAGCATCGGATCACCACTTGTGAGTGCAAATAGCTAAGCCCACTTACTACTTGTGCTGATAGCAATCAGTTCCGATAGCGAACTGCTGAAGATCTCAGGCCAGCATAGCTCTGGGCGATTAACCGCTGGCTAGAACCCTGACATCAGTACTCATTCATGTATTTGACTGAAGTGTGTAGCACGTGGGTCGCATACGAAGCTGGTGCATTGGAATATTGTTCTTGGTGGAACAGGTCCACGCGGTCACAAAAAACAGGCAGGCACGTGGACGTCCACATAGAGCTCATTGTCTGATGATGAAATTTAAGTCACTTAGTGTAATCACTCACTCATGCTCGGTGGCGCTGTCACTTGGTGTTGGCTCTCACTGCGGTATTGTATCACTTCCTGTTCCGTAGCACAGTGGTGTTTTGGTGTCTGTTAGCTGGTTAATCTGTATACCTCGATTTATCTGAATAATTACATATTTCAGTGTAATCTTCACCTGCTTTATATAGAGTACACTCTTTGCTTAATCACCAGTATTCTCATTATTCACTTTATTCGTTTTTTTTAGAAATTCGCTAGCTTAGCGCAGCTAGTAGCTTAGCTCTTAGCCGACTCACACTCGTGGTAGGATGAGACGGACTCTACAACCCACACAAGTGGCTCAGATAGTGCAGCTCATCCAGGATGGCAAGAAGGTTTGTTGTGTCTGTCAGCGTAGTGTCCAGAGGCTGGAGGTGCTACCAGGAGACAGGCCAGTACACCAGGAGACGTGGAGGAGGCTGTAGGAGGGCAACAACCCAGCAGCAGGACCGCTACCTCTGCCTTTGTGCAAGGAGGAACAGGAGGAGCACTGCCAGAGCCCTGCAAAATGACCTCCAGCAGGCCACAAATGTGCATGTGTCTGCACAAACGGTTCGAAACCAACTCCATGAGGATGGTATGAGGGCCTGACATCCACAGATGGGGGTTGTGCTCAAAGCCCAACATTGTGCAGGACACTTGGCATTTGCCAGAGAACACCAGGATTGGCAAATTCGCCACTGGTGCCCTGTGCTCTACACAGATGAAAGCAGGTTCACACTGAGCACATGCGACAGACGTGACAGAGTCTGGAGACGCCGTGGAGAGTGATCTGCTGCCTGTAACATCCTTCAGCATGACCGGTTTGGCAGTGGGTCAGTAATGGTGTGAGGTGGCATTTCTTTGGAGGGCCGCACAGCCCTCCATGTGTTCGCCAGAGGTAGCATGACTGCCATTAGGTACCGAGATGAGATCCTCAGACCCCCTGTGAGACCATATGCTGGTGTGGTTGGCCCTGGGTTCCTACCCACCAACGTCACGTTGCACCACAGACTGTCCAGGAGTTTGCAGATGCTTTAGTCCAGGTCTGGGAGGAGATCCCTCAGGAGACCACCTGCCACCTCATCAGGAGCATGCCTAGGTGTTGTAGGGAGGTCATACAGGCACGTGGAGGCCACACCCAATACTGAGCCTCATTTTGACTTGTTTTAAGGAAATTACATCAAAGTTGGATCAGCCTGTAGTGTGTTTATCCACTTTAATTTTGTGTGTGACTCCAAATCCAGGCCTCCATTGGTTAATAAATTTGATTTCCATTAATGATTTTAGTGTGATTTTGTTGTCAGCACATTCAACTTTGTACAGTATTAAATGTGAATTTCATTCATTCAGATCTAGGATGTGTTATTTGAGTGTTCCCTTTATTTTTTTGAGCAGTGTATAAAATTAGAAACATCCTTTCTCAGACTGATGCTGAAAAGTTAATCCATGCATTTATTACTTCTAGGCTGGACTACTGTAATTCATTATTATCAGGCTGTCCTAAAAGCTCCCTGAAAAGCCTGCAGCTGATCCAAAAAGCTGCAGCTAGAGTATTGACAGGGACTAGAAAGAGAGAGCATATTTCTCCCATACTGGCTTCTCTTCATTGGCTCCCTGTTAAATCTAGAGTAGAATATAAAATAATTCTCTTAACATACAAGATCTTGAATAATCAGGCCCCATCTTATCTCAAAGACCTCATAGTACCATATCACCCCAACAGAGCACTTCGGTCTCAGACTGCTGGCTTACTTGTGGTTCCTAGGATACTTAAAAGTAGAATGGGAGGCAGAGCCTTCAGCTTTCAGGCCCCTTGTCTGTGGAACCAGCTCCCAGCTTGGATTTGGGAGACAGACACCCTCTCTATTTTCAAGATTAGGCTTAAAACTTTCCTTTTTGATCAAGCTTATAGTTAGGGCTGGATCAGATGACCCTGAACCACCCCTTAGTTATGCTGCTATAGGCCTAGGCTGCTGAGGTTTCTTCTCACTCACCTTTATTTACTTGTTTATTTACCACTCTGTATTTAATCGTTATTATTAATCTCTGCCTCTCTTCCACAGCATGTCTTTTGTCCTGTCTCAGCAGATGACTGCCCCTCCCTGAGCCTGGTTCTGCCAGAGGTTTCTTCCTGTTAAAAGGGAGTTTTTCCTTCCCACCGTCACCAAGTGCTTGCTCATAGGGGTCGTTTTGACTGTTGGGTTTTCTCTGTGTTATTGTAAGGTCTTTACCCACAATACAAAGTCTGCTGGTTCAATTCCAGCTGGAGACACAAATCCCTTTGTGGTTGCGTCAGAGAGGACATCTGGCATAAAACTCTGCTAAATCAAACATGCAAAGCTACCTGCTGTTGCGACCCCTTGTGACAAGGGAGAAGTTCAAAGTAGCTTCTTCTTTACATCTGTAACTTCACTACTGGTAAAATAAACCTATCAGGTATTGAGGTGTCCTTCAATATGTTGGTTAAACTTAATAAGGAAAGTAAAACAACATACCCAAGCCTTGTGGGATCCCTTAATTTGAAAAGCTTATTAGCCTAAATAGTTTTTTTTAATTTTTTTTTTTTTTACTAAAATGCCATTAAAACGCAAACTCTACTTTCCAAAGACGGAAAAACACAACATCAAACTGAATGTACCGAATACAATTATCTTTACACTTCACATGAATGATTTCTGTTAATCTTGACATATTTTCACTTTAAAAAAAAAAAACGACCTAAATAAAAAACTTCATACCATTATAACACAGCCAACATCTTCAACACTGAGAAAGAAACAACTGTGTCTGGATGCATTACCTTCAACAGCAGCTCCTTCATTAGGTTTGGAATATCCCTCTCCTTTAGTGATAATACGTCGGATGATTCCTCCATCCTCATCTTCAGTTATGTCCTCCCCTTGAAATTCAAACAGTTCCACCTACAAGTGTGTAGACACGTGAGACACAACAATTTAATTTCTTTGCACTGCAAAAAAATAAATAAAACAAAACACAAGCCACATTTCCAAAGTTCCCTCAATTTTGAGTCACAAGCCCCCCCGGAACTAAAGAATTAATTCAGTTTGTATTTTTTCTTCAGAACAGTCTTAAAAAAAGATTAAATCAATTATTCCACAAATACACGAAAAAGCAACAGTTGTTTTTACACAAGACTACAGTGGGGGAAATAATTCCTGCTGAATTTATGTTTGCTCTTTACTTACTAAGAAGTGAACAGTCTCTAATTTTTATGGCATGTTAATTTTAATGGAGTCAGAATGTCAACCAAAGAGCCAGAAAAAAAAACACACTGCAAAAAAGTTATAAATTAACTAAAGTTGGAAACAGAAGGCTACACAACAATTTTAACAGCATCTTAAGCTATAAAGCCAGGCTCAGGTTAACCTGCCACAACAATAAGCATAGAGGACATTCAAATTTTGAAACTGCTAATAAGGGTTTGCTTCTTTGCAAATGTGGCCCCTGAAACAGTGCTTACGAGATAAGCAGTAGCAATAAAACTGATTCAATTATCCTAAATGTTAAATTTAAGCAAAAGTATTTTATGAGCCACTACTTAAATTAACTGCAAGATAACTGAGACAGACTGACTGAAATAAGGCTGGCTGCACTTGAACTTTACGAGGATTCGCTGCAGCAAGCCAGACCTCACTGCTTTGCAATGTGTAACCCGAACTGTAAAGGTAATTTATAAACTTGGAGGCGAAGTATTTTGTACTCGTTAAATTGGAACCGCAATTTCCATTCCATGTGCAAAAGCGGCAACATAAATTGTCTCAAAAAAGGCCCAAGAACACACTTAAAAGTACAGAACGGACAATGAAAATACACCGACATCCTTGACACTTACCTCAAAAACAAGAGTGGCATTGGGGGGTATCTTGGGTGGGCTGCCTGCAGATCCATAAGCATACTCCGGCTTACAGACAAGCTGGCATAACTCCCCAATTTTCATCGTGGCTACACCAATGTCCCATGCTTTTATTACTTGTCCTAAAAACAAACAAAATAAGCAGAAAGAAAACAGAATGGATTAAAATCCAACTTTAAGGTTCTTCCTGTCTTAAGCTATCCTTTGCTGGGGGTGGGTGGGGTTAAATATGCACGCAAGCTTGACTAGTCCACATATAGTTAAGAGCCAAGAGCCTATGTTACCTTACTTAACAGAGGTCTACACATTTTACTTTTATTTGAGACTATCTGACAAAGAATCTGAATAAAGTAAACCCTCCAATAAAAAAAAAAGATTAAAATATTTTTAATCACAGTTCTAGATCATTTCCTTTGGTAAAAGCCATTTTTTAAAAGTAGAGAAAAGCCTACACTAGCTGTGCAGCGATAACAGGTGAATATCTGTAGGTCTTTCAGATATGAAACCAACCTTTGCCCAACTCAAAGGAAAACTTCTCTCCTCGGTCTCTACTGGAATCAAAATGAGTCCCGTCCAGAAGTGTGCCCACATAATGTACGAATACTTTGTCACCAGTCATAGGCTGCTCCGTGCCCGTGCCTTCCCTTTTAACCACCTGCAAAAACAGGCAAGATGTTAACTGTGTTACAATGGTACAAATGTATCAAAACTCAGCAGGCAGCTTCTTCAACATGCATGTAGTCAGTGCCTTGTACACGTACCCTACATTTTGCACCATGAAAGACTAGACTGCAATTTTTTTTAATACTGAATGAAGACGATCTATACATTCAAAGCCATCGGTGTTTGTTTGGTTCTGCACTGAAATATTAAACGTCCCCATCAATAAAATTACAGTTGTTTCTCCAAGGCTCCAGATCTTTCTAGAAATGCAGACGGTTTCATAGACAATTAGTCCCGTTCCTGACATTCTGGCAGGGAGTTAGCTATCGACTCTGTGACGGGGAATACGATAAAAGGTGTCACCAGCATTAAAGTTAGCTTTCATTATAATATTTTTAAACAGTGCGTACGGCAGCCTAGCTATCAATAGCTAACGTTAGCCTAGCCGAATAGTAAACAAGCTGTCAGCTAACCACTCAGCTAGCTAGATGCAGAGTACGAAGGAAAGCACCATACTTCACCTTTAAAACACCTCCATCTTTCTTTGGTGTGATGTCCTCTCCCTCCAGTGGGACTGTGTGTTGTACTTCACTTGTCTGCTCCTCTGCGGTCATCGTCATGAAGCGGATCTGCCCCTTCTTCCCTGACTTGTACCACAATTCAAACTAACACTGGCTAATAGATATGGTGGCTTAAGCCCTTACTACTCCGCAGACCAACAGCTGCAAGCAACAACCTGACTAACGTCAATACTAGCTAGCTTAACTTTCTCGAGAATAACACACAGCTTCCAACTAGATACGCTGGATCTTCGCTATCGTTGTGCACCAGTTACGCTTCTATCAGCTAATAATGCAAGGTTTGTGCACTGTTGCCTCCAGTCCACGTTGTCCTGCAATCTGGCATCTCACAGACGCTTAAAGAAGGGCAGAGAACTTTCTAGACAGTGCTAGGAGGTACCAGGGGGATGAACCCGCGTAGAAAGCGTTAGATATACTTTAAAGCATCTACCTAGAAGGCGGTGCAAATGCAACGAGCAATACCCATTCTTGTTTTAACAATTATTTTATGTCTGTACATTAATTCGTAAAATCATTGCTACATTTGATATTCTTTACGATCAAATAGTGTTACGGTAAGTCACAAAATGTTGCATACGCACGCAGCCCCGTCCGCACAAACATTACTGTGGAGTAAAACGGGCACTCCTTGCTTTAGCTTATTTCCTATTGGCCAGATTCTGTGGCCACTTCTGTTCGTTGGCGCGGTTGTTGAAGAGCCGTGAATTGACAAGTAAAAACACCAAGCAAAACATAATTTTACATGATATCTACGGTAAGTGACTGCAATAATATTTGATAAGATTCTGGTTGACAAATCGGTAAAAGACTCGATAATAAGGACAGAGGTTGTAAATCGCTAGCTATCGTAACTCTTTACTTTAAGGCATCACCGAGAGCTGTTCAGCTATCTTTAAAGATCAAATGTTAGCCGTTTGACTCGACAGCAATTGGTAAGCTCTTTAGGAAATTAGTTAGTTATCGGAGTAAAATGAGGGGACGCTGAATAAGGAACTAACTGCTTTAATAAGGAGTTCAAACAGGCAGGCCTAAATGAGATGAAATGAACAGTTTAAACTAACCTTTATGTTAACTTCCAGGAAGGTTTAGGAACATGGAAAATAGCAGGGCCCAGTTTCCATTTCCCTACCAGCCCTATAACATCCAGGAGCAGTTCATGCAAGCCCTGTACAGTGCACTTGACCAAGGCAAAGTTGGCGTCTTTGAAAGTCCCACAGGAACGGTGCGTACGTAAGAGAAATACGTATCTGTGCAGAAGCTGGTGCATAATTGTCTTTGCATAATTGTTTTTGTCTGTGTGTGTTAATCTAGGGCAAGTCACTGAGTCTGATATGTGGAGCACTGAGCTGGCTCACAGATTATGAGGAAAGAAAGAGGCAGGAGGCAGCTGCTCTATTGCAGGAAGGAGAAGCAGCTCTTTCCACTTCTGTCACTCAGTCCTCCACAGCCAGCTCCTCAGCAGAGCCAGACTGGATCACTGACTTTGTTCAGAAAAAGGCAGAACGTGATTTAGTGTCAAAGTTGAAGGTGAGTCAGTAAGTAAACTTAGATATGAAATGTGTGGGGAATCTGGGATCTTTAATCTGTTCAATCTTTGCTTATTGTTGATTGTTTTCATGTCAGGAGGAAGAATTAAAAAGGAAGAAGAGAGAGGAACGGTTAGAAATGATCAGAAACAATGTCCAGCTAAAGTATGCGGTTAAAAGAAAGGTGAGCCATCCTGCACAGCACCATTTAATGGAACTTTATTTAGATATTAAGATGACTTCAAGTCACTGAATGAAATACTTTATGTGCATGTCTGTAGAGCTGTGAAGAGGATGAGGCATTCAAGTTGCTTCAGCTCAGTAAAGAGGAACAGGTGGAGGCAACAGGAGATCAAGAAGACGAGGAGCTTATCATTGCAGAATATGAGAGCGATGATGAGTCGAAGAGCTCATCAAGCAAGAGCAGGTGAGGAAGATTGGTTATTATGGCTTTGTGTTCTCTAATTAGTTTCTGCTTTAATTTCATCTTGGGTTGCAATTCAGTTTAGTCTCAGGGTAAAATTTAGGAATTTATTATAATATATTACAATACAAACAACACTTTGTGATGGCAGTTCACTCACAATAATGCTGGCAATAAACATATACACCAAAATGTCCTGTGCAGGTTGGGTTGATCAAGTAAATTTTTTATTTAATTAATTTTTAAAATACACAATATGGTTTTAGTTAATAACTAAAATGTTTTTTGTGCCTAGTTTGAGTTTGGTTTTAGTTATAATAACCTCATTGAGGACAGCAGTAAAGGTAATAAGTAATCCAAACGAGAATCTGAAATTGATAAAGGATTTCTTTCCTCAGATTCTTTGGAGCTGAGGAAGATGAGGATGATGAGCTGGTTGAAGAACATGTTGCTAAGGTGTGAGAAATTTTTACATTGTAGCTATAAGAGTTAGTGTCCATTCATGTAAATCCTGAATATATTTATGAGCATCGGACGTCACCCTGATGTAGGCCTGTGTTCTTACACCTGTTTGTAGATTTACTACTGCAGCCGCACTCACTCCCAGCTGGCCCAGTTTGTCCATGAGGTGCAAAAGAGCCCCTTTAGCAAGGACATCAGTGTGGTCACACTCGGTTCACGGCAGGTATGCGCACACAGACACACACACAAATGCAAATAACATATTTGGTTGAATCTACTGTAAATATTTACATAAGGATCTTAAGTAAGGAATACAAACAATACATGTACATGTGCTGATAATTTTTTACATGGATCTCTTCATCTTGTTCACTTATTACAATTACGTATTTGCAGATTTCCTTCATAGAAGAATTTTTGGGGCCCCTCCTAAAGAGGTTTTAGGTATAGGTAAAGGAATATCACGAGCATGCTAAAAAATAAAATAAACCAGTTTTGTTCATTGGGGTCTCATTTGCACAGGTTTAATACGTATATTTGTTTATCAAATGGTCAGAAAATGACCTGAATTTTATTTATATAGATCCAAATCACAACAGTCACCTCAAGGCGCTTTATATTGTATGGTAAAGACCCAAAAATAATGCAGAGAATTTGCCTTTAATGTCTGCAGACTGATAACTGTTATATGTGCAGTCAGTCCATTAAATGCTCATTCTAATTTAGGATTCTGATATTAGTTTTCAGAGGATAATAAAACCAAAAAGATGCGGAACAAAATGCAATATACCAGGCAACAGTTATGAAACTGTCTAATTCTGGTAGAAATGCTTTCAGACAGAACTCTCAAGTAGCACCTAATGACAGCCAGCGCTGGAAAGATTGGCCAATTAAATCCTCTACATGATAGAAAAATGAAGAAAGTGCTGCTAACAGCTGCAAAATAAATGGCACCGTGTTCTTTGCCACAGGCACCTAGAATAGTCTGGAACAATCCAGTTTGTTTCTATATAGAAGTAGGTGATTTTCTATATGAAATACACGGTATTCAAATATGCTATACTTGAGACTTTACTTGGCATTGCACACAAACTATTATTTGTATTCAGTCAATAAAACCATGATTTTTGACAGTGACATCTGACACTATCCTGTTATAAAATTCTGCAGAATCTGTGTGTCAATGAAGAGGTGCGACGCCTGGGCAGCATCCAGCGCATAAACGACCGCTGCTTGGAGATGCAGAAAAACAAGCACGGTGAGAGACATTTTGCCGAAGAATTGTTCATGTTACAGAAATTATTTTACCCTCAGGCTTTATTGATTTTTCTTGAGAGCCATCATCATCCGTTCTGCCGTTTTGTAGAGAAGCATGATCACGAAGAGGGTGTAAAACGTAAGCGAGGCCCAGCAAAGAGTGTGTGTCCCTATAATAAAGCTTCAGCACTGCAGCTGATGAGAGATGAAGTTCTGGGGACTGTTCATGACATAGAGCAACTGCTGAAGCTGGGCAGGGAAACACAGGCATGCCCTTATTACGCTAGCACGTCTCGCTATTCCCCCTGCACAGGTAACTGAGTCAGAAAATAAAAGGCACTTGCTTATAGTATTTGCCACAGTAGATTTGATTTGAGTGTATGGTTTATGATTATGTGGTTTGTGTTTGTATTGGTGTAGTTGGTGGTGTTGCCCTATCAAATGGTGCTTCATGAAGCTACAAGAAGAGCAGCAGGGGTCCAGCTGAAGGGACAGGTGCAATTACATATCTTGTCTTCTTCCTGCCTTAATAAAAGAAAAGAAGAGTGTTTAAAATATCTTGGTAGTATTAAAAAAAAAGGTCCTATTTTTCTTTTCAGTTGTACTGTCTGAGGAAAAATCTGAACACGTGACTGTATGATAAGGGAAATGTTGGGGTATCCGTTACAGGTGTTGATCATAGATGAAGCTCACAACCTTAGTGACACACTCTCCTGTATACACAGTGCGGAGCTCAGTGGAGTACAGGTAAACACATTCTTCTATAACATGCACAAAATACAGATGTTTTCCTCGTGATATTCTAACATTTCAATTTTCTGCAGCTTTGCCGTGCCCACTCCCAGCTCAGCCAGTATGCTGACCGCTATAAGTGAGTTTTATTAAAAGCACTTGCTCAGTCAGTAAATGTAGTCTCACTTTCCTTCTGTTTGATATGTAAGTTTCTTTAACATCAGGAGCAGACTGAAGGCAAAGAACCTGATGTACATCAAGCAGATTCTGTTTGTGATTGAGGGACTTGTTCGTGTGCTTGGAGGTGAGTGTCTCTAACGAGCTTAGTGAGGGTAATAGCGGGACAGTGAAATCAGATTTTTTTTTTTTGTGATGCAGCTGATCTCGGTATTGCTTGCTGTTCATTCTTCCAGGTAAGGTGGGGCAGAGTCCACAGAGCCAGACAACACAATCAGGTCTATCAATTATAAATGCATATAGAGTTGTGGTCAGAGGTTTACTCATTATGATTTGTTTCCAGGGTAGGATGATTATACAGCACGCATCGTAAATGACTTTAAAAACATGAATTGGGCACACAAGTTTGAATTTAATTTGCCTGTGTATATAATTTTGATCCACACAGCATCAGAATTATATACACAGGCTACAAATATATACATACACTCAAATCTTTTAATAAGTGGTGCTGATGTTTCTTTTAACTTGTTAAGGCCAAGGCCTATTAACTTCTTGTTAGTGATCTTGATTAACTACAACTGGTAGTTGCCAGCATAAAAAGGATTTGTTTGTTTGCACTCATTAGATTGACAAATACTCAGATTGGTGGGACAGTCCGAGGAACACAGTGAAGATCTAAGAATGAGGATTGTAGATTTACACAAGCTGGAAAGTCTCTTGTCAGCCAAATTGGTTTGGATGTGCAAAAACAAGCCAAATGTCTTGACAAATATTGAGCTATCTGTTCACAATGACAGAAGGTATGTTTGGAGGAGTAAAGGTGAGGCTTTCAAGCCTAAGAACACTGCCAACTGTCAAGCATGGTGGTGGTAGCATCATGTCTTGGAACTGTTTGCTGCCAGTGGTGCTGGTAGGTTGCACCAAGGGGATGGAATAATGAAAAGGGAACTCCCTGAACTCCTTCAAATCAGCAGCTAGACGACTGAAACTTGGACACAGTTGTGTGTTCTAACAGGACAGTGATCACAAACATAACAAAACTGGTTTTGGAATGGCAGCAGACTTAACATTAAGCTTCTGGAATGGTGTCTCCAAAGCCCTGACCTCAACCCTTAAAAGCTAGGTCTATCCCAGGAGACCAACCAATTTACCAATGAACTACACCAATTCTTCCAAGAAGAGTGGTCAAATATTCAGCCAGAATTATGGCAGAAGCTTGTTGATGGCTATCAAAAATGTCTGGTATAGGTGCAACTTGCTAAGGGACATTTAACCAAATATTAGTGGAGATGTATGTGTGTATTTGAGCCTTGAGCTTTTGACCCCGCGTTCAAAATAAATTGTACACTAATTCTTGTTGTTGTTGTTTTTTTTTTTAAAGTTATTAAAGATGTATGCTGTGCAATCATTCCAGCCTGCTCAAAGTTTAAAGGAATAATTAAAAGCCCCAAATTACCATGGCATTTCCACTCACGAAGAGTGTATGTAAACTTCTGACCACAACTGTAAAAACGCACTTGTAAAAACACACAAGGCAGAAATTGATAACCTTTATTTTTTTCTTCTAGGAACAGAGATGCTCACCATCAACAACTTTCTCTTCAAGGCTCAGATTGACAATATAAACTTGTTTAAGGTAGCTGATATTTCTGTTAAGTATTGCAATCATGTCAACCGCACAACTCATCTAAACAACAAACTCGTCATTCTTGCTTTAGCTACAAAGATACTTTGAGAAGAGCATGATCAGCAGGAAGGTAAGTGTGATTTAAGCCAAACATCTAAAAAAATGTATATTTCTTGAAGAGTTACCTTCTGTAGAATCAAATGTATACTATCCCTGTTTTCTTTTTGCAGCTGGCGGGTTTTGTGGAGAAGTACGCAGGCTCAGGTGTGACTCTGCACACACAGAACAGCACCAACAAGGAGAACCGGCGCACAGAAGGGTTAAACCGCTACCTTCAGACCCTACAGAGCAACCAGAGGCCTGCACTAGGTCAGATGTCATGTGTATTTAAGATAACCCAGCATCCCCACTCACACCCCACAAACAAAAATCACAAATACATGAATACACCCCATTTCTGTGGCTATACTATCCCTTCGATTAACAATATGAAACCATATAAAAATGCTTCTGAACACTGATGACAGCACTAATTTTCTAAAGTTTTTTTTTATCATCACATATTTTCAGACTTTTAGGGAGCTTGTTCAGTTCCAGTTACTTTTTTTTAGGTTGATGGACTTAAATGAAAAGGCAGATTGTGTAAAGGCAGAGCTTCTTTCAGGTGATCTGTTCTGAGTAAATTTGTACAACTCTTTTCAGCAGTGCAGCAATTTTTTTTAAAACACAAAATGTTGTAACTGCTTATCCATGTCAGGGTTGCAGAGGGGCTGGGGCCTATCACTATATCCCTATTACAGGGTGAACGGTGGATTACACTCTGGACATGCCATCAGTCTGAAATGAACATCTGTGAACAAATTAATTTCCTAAGAATATTACAACTACAGTTCTGTTGTGGTTTCCTATTCAAGGTTTTATGGTCTGTTTATAAAGTCACCTGATTAATTTCAGATTGTCAGACTCACTTGAGACCAAGAACAGCTGCAGTAGTTGATATCAGAAAGGATCACAACATTCAGTTGCACATTTACAGTGAATGAGTTTCTAAAATGTGTAAAGCATTGCTATATTTTATTTCAGTGTATTACATAATTTAAAGCATGAAGTTTTTGTCAAACTGCACTTAAGTTGCAGGGGTAGACATTTTTTTTTTGTCTCTGACAGCATGCAACCAAACTGTGGAATCCGGCCCAACATGAAACAGCAGAAAAACAGTATTTCTGATTTTACTGAGTTTTACCAGCCAAGACAGCCGAGTGTTGTTTTCAACTTATGAGTCTGTGTATGCGTCATAGGGGAAACCTGCTGCAGCAGGAACTACCACAGAGAAGGCTTTGAGTTACCTTAGCAGGCGTGTATAGATCCCTCTGTCTATAGACAGATTTTGTCAGTGCAATAATATTACAAATGTGCAGGATGAAGTCACAATATGTGGTGACACATTGTAGTTAGATGTGTACTTAATATCAAAATAAAAGCTGATTAGTTAAGTACCATTGGTGTTGCAGCTGGTGTGATTTCATCTCAAGATTTTTATGTTCTCAATAATTCTTTTTTTTTTTTTTTTATTCTTGTTCTCTGTGTGCAGTTCCTTCAGCAGACCAGCAGGAGTCTGTAGAGGCAGAAAAAGTGCTGTCTGCATCTCCAATGATGCAGGTGGAGGGTTTCTTTATGGCTCTCACTAACAGCAATGCTGATGGCAGAGTGGTGGTGCACAAACAAGGTGCTGTTTGAGACACACAGAACAAAAAAAACAAAAACAGTTATTATATCAACAGTGTGAAATACCCCTGTTGGTTTATTTGCCAGGGTGTTTGTCAGAGAGCAGCGTCAAGTTCCTTCTGTTGAATCCGGCAGTCCACTTTGCCCAGGTGCTGAAGGAATGCAGAGCAGTCATAATTGCAGGAGGAACCATGCAGCCTGTGAGTCATGTTAAATCCTCTAAAAATAAACTGAGCTGTTGCTGTGTATCTTTTATCTTTCCACTCTAAAGGATGTTATATGTAGGTTTCAGACTTCAAACAAGAGCTTCTGTTTTCTGCTGGGGTGGGAGAGGAGCGAATCACTGAGTTTTCCTGTGGTGAGTGGCCCATTTTATAACACAACAGTACTTTGTGGAGCTCCTCCTTTTGTGTTTTTATAATGCCCGGTCTCCTAGTGCCAGATTATCAATATTTCTGTTTGTGGGAAATTTTGATAAATGGAATGAATAGAATGCTTGGCTCAAATAATGACAGACTTTTAGGTTGAATGCTCATTTTCCAGTAGAGTTATGCAGACTGATTTAGATATAGGCATCGTGACCTGAACAGGTACCTGGCTCGGGTGATGCAAGATCTGTCCTGTACTACAAAGCAAGTTCAGCGTGCACAGGATATCTGGTTTCACTTGCCCTGATGTCAGCAAGCAGGGTAAATGGTCACATGAAAGTGGTTGTCAGCCTGCTGTTAACACTGGGTTTCCCAATCTAGTTACGAGCTCGTTTGGGCTTGCTCGAAGGGGGTGGCAGCATATAACCAGTCACAGCAGAGTGACTGCTTTTACAAAGGAAGACAAAACTACACTATGGGAAAATTATGAAGAGGTTACACTCATAATAGAGTCTGAAAGCAACACAGCTGCTGCAGATGAATCAGTGGTATCAGTCTAACAGGAAAAGTGCTGTGTGAGTCTGTGTACACATTAGGCACTGTTCAGCCTGGAAAAGATCTACTATAGTAATAAAGTTTACCCTATCTGAAGCATGGAGGGAAAACCAGCAAAAATGCAAAAACACAGCTCTGTTCTTAAAACACAGGAGGCTCTGACAGGTTATTTTTATTGCTATTCCATTAAATGAATATTTAGATGCGTGTAAGACAGTTTTTGTATTTATTATTTTAGTTGCAGCCTCTGTGGAGTTGAATGGTCTTAGAGCACATAAAGATTAAATATAAAAACAGGATTCAAATGCAGGTTTAGTATATGTGCAAATTTGATTTGAAGTCCACAAGTACAAATAGGTACCCTGTTTGAGGATCATATGTTAATGCTTATAAAACAATAAATTGTTTGCAGCTAATAAAAATAAATAAATAAATAAGGAAAGATGTGTCTAGGGATCTATATTTATTATTGATGATCATTAGGAAAAGACAAAAACTTCAGATGCGTTCAAAAAAACTTTAGACCCTCTTACTACCTGCATACGGAGGTCTGAGGGAATGGTGACTTTATCTTCCAGACAACTGATTGATCAGTAGGCAGTGAGTTTTGTACCTTTTGATCTCTTATCTCGAACATAACCCGCTCTGGAGCAGGTTAGATCTGCAGCATAAGTTACTGTGGAGATGTACCCCAGTAAGAATCAAACCACCTTTGTAATATCAAAAACCCAGTGTTAAATCTGAAGTTACCTGGACAAGCACAAATCCTGCTTTGATCACAGAAAAACCGTTTGTATTATTGTATTTAACATAACAAACTGAGATTTTGCCCCTAGGTCACATAATTCCTCCAGAGAACATCCTTCCGCTCGTATTGTGCAGCGGTCCATCTGGTCAGGAGCTTGATTTCACTTTCCAAAACAGAGACTCTCCTCGTATGGTAACTCACATATACTGTTAAATAAAGTTCTTAATTGGCTACAGTAGTATTAATGCTATAGTAGTACTGATGCTGATTTGTATCTGTTTGCTTACAGATGGATGAAACAGGGCGCATTCTCTCCAACATTTGCAACGTGGTTCCCGGTGGGGTGGTGTGCTTCTTCCCTTCTTATGAATATTCGAGGAGGATCATTTCTCACTGGGAGGCCAGCGGTACGCTTACTCGATTGGCTAATAAGAAGAAGGTACGTCAGTTACATACAGTACCAGTCAAAAGTTTGAACAATTTGTCCAAACGTTTGACTGGTACTGTATATTACTGAAAACTACTAAGTAAATACTCTGCCTCATGTTAGTAGTGACACAGTGGAAATTGCCAGTTAGTGAAAAAAGACAACTTGTCCTGTAGTCTCTTAACTATTTCAAACACCTCCTCAGCTCTTCCAGGAACCGAAGAAGGCCAACCAGGTAGAGCAGGTGCTGAAAGAGTTTTCCCGGTGTATCCAGGTAAAACTACATTGCTGATACAGCCAATCTCATAACTAAACTGATGAATGTGGTCATCAGGATTGTGTTTTATCATTGCCAGGTGATGATTGTCTTTCATTTCAGAGGTGTTCAGCGGACTGCAGTGGGCTTACAGGAGCATTGCTGTTCTCTGTGGTTGGAGGAAAGATGAGTGAGGGAATCAATTTCTCCGATGACTTGGGCAGGTAATTCAAGAGCGCCCAACCAGCAGTTGTGTATTGTTTAAAAATATACCACACTAATCTGTGTGCATTTTGATAACAGGTGTGTAGTGATGGTGGGAATGCCGTATCCCAACATCAAATCCCAAGAGCTGCAAGAAAAAATGTCATATCTGGACAAACATCTGGTCAGACTTCTCTGCTAACAGCTTCTACTGTGATTTCATTGTAAATGTAAGATTAGAGGGAAGGCGACATGCAGCTCACTGTCAAACCATCATCTTCTATTTCAGCCTCACAATCAGGGGAGGAGCCCAGGACAAGCACTAATAGAAAACCTCTGCATGAAGGCTGTCAATCAATCTATAGGTATTGCTAATGAAGTAACATTAATGACAGCAGATAGAATTTTAAAAATACAGTTTTATCAATGTGCATGAGCTGTCCTCTGCCCAAAGGAAGAGCGATTCGTCATCGTGGGGACTATTCCTCCATTGTGCTGTGCGACAGACGTTACTCTCGGCCTGCCACGCTCTCTAAACTTCCCACGTGGATCAAAGATCGCACTACCACATACACAACGTTTGGCCCTGCTTTTGCTGCGTTACGAAAGGTGAGAAACATTAATATTAAAAACATTGCCATCATGATTGACACTTGAAATATTCTTTTTTTTTTAATATTCTTTTTTCCCCCTAGTTCTTCCTGGAGAAGAAGCAGAAACAAGGGTAGTTTCTCTCCCAAAGGGCTCAACTAACAACTCCCAAATGTTCATGGAGATCTGTGCTAGGATGACTTGAGAAAATGATGTGCAACCACAGAGAAAAAGAAATAAAGACAGACATGTAAAAACTTCAATATCCATCTGTGAGTGCTACTGGTTAAAAGAAGAAAAAAAAAAGGCAGGCAGTTCTTCAATTTTCATATTTATTTTATATTTCACTTTTTATATACTCTATATTGTGTTCTGTTTTGGGCCGGCAACATGCCTAATGAGTGAAGAATGATGGCACAATGCAAACAAAGGCTAAAGGGGCAATTAACAGTTTTACTCAGGGTTATCAGTCTAGATGTTTAAAAAAAAGAAAAAAAAATGAAAATGACTTCTCATCTATTTTTTAAATTAAGCTTGTTAAAAATGCATTATTGAAGCAGCTACTACACATATCAGGCACAGCACTGCCATAGCAATATGTGACTGATTTAGTCCTGAAATTTTAAACATTCATAGAATTCAAAGCAAAGTGTTATGTAATGCAAAGCCTGCAGAACAGCTCCATCATCAGTGTTTTGGTTGTTGATTGTTTAACATGTTCTCCTAAAATTCAACATCAATAAATTGACTATTTGCATTTCCCATTTTACAATCACTTTTTATAGTATTTCTGTTTTGGAGGGAACTTAAGTCATTTTAAACAACCGTATCAAAGGGTATCGGATGCTGTGTTCACTGTCCGTTACGCTTCCCAGTCGTCGTCATCTGTTGACTGTGGCGCAGGAAGTGGGGGGATGACATCTGACATCCTGGCAAATGCGCCCGAAGGACCAGTAGGAGCATCACCTGACTCTCCGCCCGCTGGACCCTTACCAGATATGCCTGGACAGAGGACAGAGGGCATTATGCAAATCCAATCACTACCATCAGTATATTTAATCTCATTTGATATAAAAGGGTCCTCTAACCTTTTCGTCGCATGGCGAGTTTATTGAAGAGATCAGACATAAAGTCTCCACCACTGGTAGCTGCTCCGACTGCTGTTTTAAACAAACAGAAAGAAAGACGGGGAGTAAATGAGTAATCATGCAACTGGTATTTTTTTAAATTTGTAATTGGAAGAGATTATGGTCTCACTAATTCCCCAGTAGTGCTCTTCAAAGTGAAACGTATAATTACAAGACTTTTAAATCTAGTTATTCATTCAAGGCAGCTCTCAAAAAAAAAAAAAATGTTAGGTCACAACCTGGTGAACCAATAACAAAAGGGTAGAGATATTCTGTCTAATGTTAGGTCATATAGTTTTTTTAAAAAAAATATAACTGTACCCAGTATGCCTGATAATGTGATAATGAGGCTGGCATCAAACTGAAGCCAAGCAGCCATTGAGTAAGCGTGTGATCGTCACAAACTCTCATCCTAACATGCAGTGTGACACTGTATAAACTCCTGGTTGAATACTAATTAGGGGCTGGTCACGCGCTGCCTTGATTGCGTGACTTTCTCATCATTGTCAAAGCTGTGCTGTGCAGTCATTAATAAAACATGGGCAGAACCACATCCCAGCTGAAACCATCTGACACCTTGTTCTTGCTCCTTTTGTTTCTTCTTCTCCAGCTTGCGTTCCTTAACATTGCGTAACTTGGCCTTGCCAATGCCCCCGGCATTGCGGATAGACTCCAGCAGGCTGGCACGGCCATCTGACGGCTGGACCACCTCGCTGGGTGCACCAGCCACAGGACCTGTATTTAGAGGAGACAGTCAGTCAGTGTGGTCTGGGGTCAATCTAATTTAAGAGTAAATGTCATTTAGTCTGTGTGTGTGCTCTTGTGTGTATGCATAACTGAGGGAACAGGTTTTTACCACTTTAAGAAACCACTTTAAGGTTCACTCCAAGTCAGCAGTGTATAGCCTGTACAAGATTACTGACATGCATAGATGTGGCAGACCTGTACTTGGTACTTGGGACTTTTCTGTGGGGCTGTCTGCAGGAGGAGGTGGTGGGGGAGGTGGTGGAGGTGGAGCTGATACAGAAGCTGCGGGAGGAAGGGAAGGCTCAGGAGGAGGGGGAGGCGGAGGTGGTGGAGGCGGTGGGCCATCATTTTGGAGCTGAGTTCCTGAAACAAACATGAAATGTGACAGATTGCAATATAACACAGTGGAAATTTTTTTTATGTAGCATCTTTTCAGATCAGAGACAAAATGCTTCACAGGAAAAAGACAAAGAAACAAAATGATTGAGATAAAAAATAAAACTCTTGACAGGCTCATCTAAACAGACTCTCCATAATGTAAAATATGTACCTGCTGCATTGCTCTCCTCAGAGAAGGAGGGCAGCTCAGGGATGTTGTGTGTGGGTCCCGAGGGGGCGAATCCAGGCCCAAGGTCTGCGCTGTAGGACAGATCGTCTGCAATACCTGGCAGGTCTGGCAGGTAGGACGGCACATCTATCTCAGGCACTCGACCCAGGTCTGGTACATAGAAATAACTCTCTGCTGTCTATTAAGAGAGAGAGAGAAACATTAAATGTATGACTTTGGATCCTTTATAGAAAAAAGGAAAAGTGAGGAGGTACCTGTCTCTCCAGTTGCTCTCTTTTTGTAATGGACAGAGGAGCATCAAATGGTTTATCTTCTTTTTCTGTCTCTAATGTTGTGTGCGTTTTTGTCACTGCTCCCGCCAAAGGATCAAGAAACACATACTTCTTATATCTTTTTTTTTTAAAAAGACAAATGAAAACATATGAGAAAGGATTTAAATCAGTCAGTATTTACAATAAGCATCTGCGTCTGTGCTTGTGTGTGCAGACTCACAGATTTTCTGTGGTATTAAAGAGCAAAAGAGAGCTGACAGATGAGATGTTACGCGGCAGACTGCCCAATCCTTCTTCTGTCTCATCCTCAGTCTTCTTCTTATTTCTCACACACACTGGCAAATACATTAACTTCTCCTGAAAGGAAGAAAACCAGACTTGGAGTGAGAGGGGAGAACGGAAAAATGTCAACTAAATCTTGAGCAACACATATTGTAAATGTCATCAAAGTGCTCCAGCGCACAGGTGCACACTCACAAAAACTACAATACCAAATTATATGTTCGGGGACATTGTTTTGGGGTGGGGGGAATACTGAATAATGCATTTCTGCATTAAAACTGCTGGCACTATTTTTTTTTTCTTTCACCCAGTCAGACAAATCCACACAGATACACAAACACTTGCAAGCACAGGCAGGAGAAAATATTATTTAAATATTTTTTCCCTGTTAACTTTCCTATGACGGTGAAAGAAAAACAGTGGTGTTTGCTATAAATAATGCAGGAACTTGTGTTGAGCAGGCACACATACACACACCACTTGAAGAGGAAAAACAGAACAAAACAAACAACAGTACACACAATCTATTTCTCTGTGCAGTGAGACATACAACTGGGCTCTGATATCCCATCTACAACACATACAGTACGACATATTCAGCTGTGAATGTGACTTGTGTTTAGTTAAATCTACTGAAAAGACAGGACGTGCCTGCTGCGGTTTTCAGCAATTGACACATTTAACATTCTTCTACAAGTCTATGTTGTTTTCGCCTCCACTTTACCTCCAGAGTAAGTACTAAATTGAGAGTAAAAAGTGACAAAGTGTACATAAAATTGGTTGCTGTGCTCTGCTTTTTTTTTAGATTTTGAAGCATATAAAATAACCTACTTGGCCTGAAAATTTTTACTAAGCAAATCAGGAAATATGCCAGCTGAGTGGAGATTTATGGATAACTCTTTTAATAAGAGTTATAGGGCATCCAGTCAAACATTCACTTGAAATAGCTCTAAAAGTTTTAAATCAAAATAAAATCTGTGTAATTTAAAGTATTACTCATATCACTATGGATGCCACCAAGACAGTGGATGTAGAATAAATTATCAAGATATCACACTGATCCATTCTCTTCTGTGACTCATATGCCAGAGTAACAGATAATAGGCCAGCTCTTAAGAGTTTTGCCCAGCAGTCTGCAAAAATATGAGCAGTTTGCGCCAAGCCCCCCCTCTGTCCTCGTGTGTCTCTTTTAAGTCATCAGTTGTAGAATACTTCGTGGAAAAAAAAAAAGTGAAATGTGGCTCCCACAGTTTTAATCACAAATCACAATTTTATTTTTGCAGAAGTTTGGAAAGTGCCTGCAAAAATGGGCAGCCTGGTGGAACAGTGGTTGGCACTGTTACCTCACAGTAAGAAGCCCCCACCCCCACCCCCACCCCCGTGACTCTGAATTGATAGGCGAAAGAAAAAGAGGGATGGCCTGTAAAAATGTTAGGTCTTTTTTTCTGCATTTTAATGTGTTTATCTCACCTGCAAAGCCTTTTCATCAAAGGGCCGCAGTTTATTCTGTATCCTGTATCGGGACCGGGTTTGTGAAGAGGGGTCTGTAGCCCCAGCAAAGATAGAGGAGTAGTCCTGTAGTCGATCTGGGGCTGGGTACTTGGCACTGGAGAAAACCTATACACATAAAAAAAATACATACTGTTTTTCCATTTTTTTTCTTCTATATTGTGTATCAGAACACATAAAGCAGAGTGAAGGTTTGGTGTTACCTTGGTGGCCTTCTTGCTGCCTTTAATCTTGTCAACACGGGCCTGAGCTAGTCTGATCCGGTCAGTGATGCTCTTCAGTTGGTGACGGTTTTTCTCGACACTCTCAGACACCCTGGAAGCAACAACAGCTTAAATATGCACATCTACACACACTGGATAATAGCATAGGATACTTCATAATCCAATATAAAGGAGTAAGAAACTTGAGACACCTTGTTCCATGTTTATTATATATTCTGCAGTGTCCTGAATCCCCCAAATAAATTGATAAAGCAACTGAAGACTCTCACATTTCAGAAAGATGATGTATAAGTATCAAATCCCAT
>JAMQGT020001195.1:0-11994 GCA_024447675.2 Pterophyllum scalare | reverse complement strand
TTTACTTTAAAACCAGTGTGAGTATAAAACCTCAACAGCAAGCAGCACTTTGTAGCAACAGTAAAAGCAAGATTTTAGGGCGAAATGTTAATACATAATTCAAAGTATAGTGTGTGGTGAGCCCGAGATTGACTGACTAGAATTCTGATATGTCTATGGAGGGTGTTTTTCATGTCAGATAATTAAGTTTTCAGCCAAATCAGACTGCATTATTTAACATGCAGTCCCCCCGTGCTGACCCATTTGAGCAGAGCTGTGTTATTTTGTTGTGCTGAAGTTGAGTTTTGATGAATGACGTGCAAAGCTCCATCATAGGATGGTTTAATTCACTGAGCAATCACACTGACCTACAATAAACCTTCAAGGATGATGGGCTAATCAGAGTGGCACTATCTAAGGTCGCATTAACCCATCTATGAGGACAGTGTAAGAGGTATATGTCCCTCTTATAATCTGAATTGTATGACTAATGGAGTTTGACTGGTGTGGATTTATCTTCCAAGACCTATACTGATATTAATACTTCAAACTTTATTAGACTGAGATACACATAACTTCTATTTTCAAATCACTTTTCAGTAAATAACATTTTGACTGGTGCATAAGTTTTTTCTGCTGCATGTGTAGAATGGACAGCTGTTTTTAGATCAAGATAAGCTTTTAATACAAACTGACTGTCTGCTGACTCATTGCAGAATGTCAGTCAGCCTGAGATTGGAGCCTTTAGTCTAACCATCTCATTTAAATATTGAAAAAGCCAAAGAACAAGGCCACTCTGGGGTCTGTATTTACACATGGAGCACAACAAGAGCATGGAAGTGTGTGCTGCCTTTTTGCTCAAATAGAAAGATGCAAATTCTAAAATGGTGAATTCTTTGATTTTGGGCCACGCAGAAATTTAGCAACTGGAGTAGCTGGAGCCTATCTCAGCTATCATAGGGAGAGAGGCGAGGTACACCCTGGACAGGTCACTAGTCTGTCGCAGTAGCACTAAAGATGCAAAGTAGCATATCTCGATGACCCCAGCACCCCAGCAGAAGGAAGTGGGAGGCCCCATACGGAGCTCTCAGGACCAAAAACACTGAAAGCGTCCCAGACCCCACACCTCAAGACTGCAAGGCAGCAGAAGTTTTCATCTGGGTTGATAATCTCACTCCCATTTTGCTTTTGGGAGGGGAATTGAATCATCAGTTCTTTGTATAATGAGGAACAGAAGAAACACCGCCACTGCTTTAGCAACATGTAGATGAATAGGCATTGGCTGGTCATTCCATTCTCTTCATAGATTCAATTCAGTTAAATTCAGTTTTATTTGTATAGCACCAAATCACAACAAAAGGTCACCTCAAGGCATTTTATATATGTAAAGACTATACAATGATTACAGGGAAAACCCAACAGCCAAAAGGACCCCCTATGAGCAAGCACTTGGCAGTAGTGGGAAGGAAGAACTCTCCCTTTAACAGGAGGAGACCTCTGGCAGAACCAGGCTCAGGGAGGGGCAGCCATCTGCCACAACTGAATGGGGGTGATAGGAGGGAGACAGGACAAAAGACATGTTGTGGAAGAGAGCCAGAGATTAATAATGACTCATGATTAAATGCAGAGTGGCGTATAAACACAGTGAAAAGAGGTGAATGAAAAATAAATACACAGTGAATGATGAGAACCCCCCAACCCCACCCCCACCCAGCAGCCTAGGCCTATAGCAGCATAACTAAGAGAGGGTTCAGGATCACCTGATCCAGCCTCAACTATAGGCTTGAGGAAAGTAGATGATGAGAACAGGTTCACACAGTTTTTGTTATTAGGGAAAGACTCACCACCAGCTGGAAGCATTCTTCTAAATCTATGGAACATTAAAGAAACTATACTTCTTTTATTGTCATTTTCACTCAATGCATCAAATTTTAGATATGCATATAGCATTAAACTAGAATGTAACTGTGTTTTTACAATATTTTTATATGTAAAAAAAAATGCAAAAAAAAATGTATTGGACAATGCACAACTTCAGAGTGTAAGCCTAGGAAAGGGCAATGGGTTCTGTTTCTCTGTGTTTTGTATCCAAATTATTGAATTTTTTGGAACTGATCTGATATCAACCACACTATAACCAGCAACTGTGAAACAGCTGCAGTGTATGTGTTTGTGTTTACCATAAACTGGACTAACAGAGACTGTACATGTGTGTCTATCATGTAACAGAAGATAAATCTTGCTGTAAAATGTCATGAGAGGCAAGTTAATTGTGTGTGTGCATTTATAAGTTGTTTCAAGCAAGCCTTGGCAGACTGCTTTTGAGGGAAGGTTCATGCTGACATGAAAATGGATATAAACACCTCTGTCCCTAGCAGATTATTATATTTACAGTAACCATTTTGACTGGCATAACTACTGCCAATCAAATGTGAACACCACCAAAACACTTTTTCCTGAGGAAAAGACTGATTGGAGCTAATCGTACTTGCTAAAGTTATTTATTGACCTGGCATCCGTACAGATGACAGTATGGAGAATAATGTGAATTTTAAAAAGTCACAGACACATAATAACTATTTAAGCCTTTTACTTTATCCTTTTACTAGACCAAACTCACAGGATTGTGGGATACTTTGCAACCATTTTGCCATTTTATTTAACGGATTATAGATTATACACAGAAGATAGATGTAGCCACTGTGTATTGGCCAACTAGTTATTGAGACCATCATCTCACTGGTAAAATTTGTAGTTGAGTTGTTAGAATAATGGTCTTAAAGCACAACTGAATAAATCTGTCAAGTTCTGTGGAAAGTAGGCTCCACCCCCTCACCCCACCCCCAAAACTTGAATTGGATAAGCTGTTAAAGAAAAAGATGGATGGATGGATGGATGGATGGATGGATGGTATGGATGGATGGTCCAGTGTTAACTACCAGTGAATGTTCACAACCTTACAAAACGCAGAATATATTCACATTAAGAGCTTACAACTGGTTTTATAAAGGGATAGTAGATCATGTATCAACAGTTAATTAACAGGTAACGTTTCCACTCACAAGTCCTTTCAATTGGTACCTTGTTAGATAAAAACAGTACAATCATAGGGAAATATAACCCATAGGAAAGTCCATATTTCAGACTACTAAGTATATTTATTGCTGAATAACTTGTAATGATCACAAGCCTCTGACACAGCATTCAGGCCATAACAGCACCATATAATTCTACAAGAAGAAAAGGCTCTGTTCTGTTCTGCGCCTAGAAGCATGCTCCAGCTCCATCAGTGAAAGCATCGTTCTAAAGCCTCTTGAGCTGCAGCAATAAACACATTGAAGCAGCTTTATTCTGTGAGTGCTTGATGTCAGTTTTTGCTTTGGGAATTCTCACATTTCCATTTGTCAGATCTCCCCACAGAAGCTGTGGCCAGTTTCCACCGGCCTTCCCACTCACAACTCCCACTCGATCAAATCACACCTCCCCTGGACCTTCATTTTAGGCAGAGCCACACAGACACAAAAGCATTCCTGGACCACCCCACTCAGGCTACTGAAATGCACCCTGCTGTAACAACTTGCGAATTGTGTGTGATTTGTTTACTGTGCAAGGCAAATGTCTGGAATTGTTGTTGTCAGCAGAGTTGGGACAAGAGAAAGGAATGAAAAGTGTGCATGCATGTGTGTTAGTGTGGCTGGCGTGCAGAGGCTGCTATGCTTGTCTGTGGGGATGAGAGGAAATAATGTACTGTCACATACCTTGTTTAATGCAACAGCTTTAACTTAACATTATATTACAGGGAACTCGTTCACAAGTGGATACAAGTTCTAAAATGGTCACGTTCACTCTTATTTTTACTCTGGTCATAAAGCCCATTAGCCATTTTCAAGATGGCTACAGATCTGGAAAAGAAGATATAATCTTCTGAGATAAAGAAAACTAGATTTGCCCTTTTTTAAAATAAATTTAATTTCTGTTTTCATCTTATTGGTTTGTACAATTTAAAAACAATTCAAACAACACAATGCAGTTCGAGGGAAAAAAAAATCCCAAGGACTTATCTTAGAGCCTTGAAGCTAGTTGTTACAGAATAAACTAGCTGGCATCGGCAGAAAAATTTATCAAGTTTTTCATGGGCACAACCCACATACTCAACTCTGCTGCTCAGCCCACAAATGTGGCACCATTTAAAGGCTTTCCAACAGTATAAGATTTATTGCCTAGAAGCGTTTTTACAACAAAGAAAAAAATCAACCAAAACACAAATTTCCTTACATTTTGTGCTAAGTTTCAAAGTTAGTTGTTACAGTATTAATGTTTCAAAACCGGTCAACTTGATCTTGGGCATTGTGACATAAATAAACAAGGTGCTTGTCATCTCTGGAGTCACGTTTTACCTGTTCTTTTATAGGACACCAATAATTAAGTGGTTTGGAGGAGGAAATCTGCAAACTTTGACAATACTATTTTGTAGTTAACTGATGAAAGCTGCGTCCAATTGAGCTAACTGTCAAGTTATGTCAAACTATGTTACAAAATCTAGACACAAATTTAGACAAGTATACTAATTAAATTGCAGTGTACTGGTAAAAAAAAATAATTTGTTAACAAAAATGACACAAAGAAGTTTAATTAAACATGTCAAGATGTAAATCTGACTTCAGAGACTTCAAGAGTACACCCTCTTAAATTGGTGCAGTGGTTGAAATTCTGTGGTGAAGTTCTAGGCTGGACAGGCATCTTGGAAAATTAGAGCAAAATTCAAGTGGCTGATGGGTGTTTTTCAAATTAATGTCTCAAGAGAGCAGACACAAACATTTTGGTGCTTGAATTCCTTTTGAGTGATTCTTACAGTTATCTGCTGAATCAGCTATGTTGATGTGACACAGAAGTGCTTGTCTGATGGTAACATGGACTTGGTTTGGAAATTGCCTACTCTCCATTCCTGTGTTCACCCTCTTCACATGTGAAAAATGAATCCAAAACTTCAGCTGTTCATTACCCCATCCTGTCATAGCAAGAATAGATCAGAAAGGTGAATAAATATAACTTGGGAGACTAAAAAGAAGCAGATAACTGTGGTCACAATGTAGAGTCTGCATCTGGGATTGTTACATGCATCTCACCATTTTGCTCATGGAATCTAATTATGACTTCTCACCCTTTTCTATGTACAAATGTTTCTGCTGCTTTTTGATATGTCAGTGAAGGAAATTGCAAAACAAAGCAACAGGGAATAACATTCCACAGGTAAGAAATTGGTTTAAGTTACTGTATAGTTAACATGTTAAATTTGATATATCACAAGCATTTAATATCAACAATAAGTATATAATCCTTATTTTAAACTGATTTAATGTTAAGGGACAGCTTCTAAACCAAATTAAGCTAATGCTGGCTTATGTCAAGTAAAGAAAAACAAGAAAACACTTTTATTAAACCCATGTGTGAGTGTGCTAACAATTAACTGCTCTCTGTATCTGAACGGTTGCTAGAAAAGCTTATAGAGCTAAGAGTTTGTCAGACCTTATCTGGTCCCAGATCTGGGAATGTCAGTGACCTCCATCTGTACATTCCTGTTTTAGGGGTTGTCTCATTGCTGTCCCTCTGCGGGGTGGCTGTGGTTCAGGAGGTAGAGCAGGTCACCTACTAATTGGAAGGTTGGCAGTTTGATTCCTGGCTGCTCCGGGCTGCATGCCAAAGTATCCTTGGGCAAGATGCTGAACCCCAAGTTGCTCTCTGACACAAGCGTTGGAGTGTGAATGTGTGTGAATGTTAGACAATAAAAGCAGCTATCTTACTTACACATGGAAATTCTTGTATGAATGGGTGAAAAGCACTATATAAGAACTAGTCCATTTGCCATTACCTCTAGTGCACCTGCTGTTATTTTATTAACACCAAAACAGCTTAAACTGATACCCCACCCCCACCATTTTTTATATAGCACTAGTTCAAACACATCTCAAGACCCTTTATATTGCAAGGTGAAAACTCTACAATATAAGAGCAAAGACTGCCTACAATATGAAGCGCCTTGAGGCAACTGTTGTTGTGAAATGATGCTATATAATTAAATTGAATTGACCTGAACTGTGGGAACAGTGGTAAGGTCTTTTCCTTTTAATGTTCTGCTTTTTCCTTTTAACAGGAAAAGACCTTCAGTGGAACCAGGCTCAGCTATCTGCTGTGACCATTTGGTGATGAGGAGGATGCAGTGGGAGAAAAGAGGAACATAGAGAGACCACGACCAACAAACAAAACACAAGCTTTGTAATGATATTTTCTGACTGCTATATAAAGCATTAAACATTATAATGTACCTCATGTTTGAACATCCCCTTTATATCACTGAATACATTCAGCTCTGTAACTGATTTATACATTACTGAAGGCTTTACAAACTAAGACGTCTCTTATTGGTGCCCAATTCAGTAAATCCCTAGTTCGAAACTTGTAGCTATGAGAATTTAGGCGAGTGATGTAATTCACTGCTAGTACATTACTAAGCTCGCAGAGCCCAGGATCTTCTGAGAACAAGTCCTTTTCATTTCGCTGAACTTTTGCATTTAGCAGCTATACAGGCACCAGAGCACTCTCCCTCTCCATTTCACAAAGTGATGGCCTGTAAAGATAGTGCTGTTGACAGGGTCTCTTTCTGCTGTGCTGCTTCTCCCTCTTTGTGAGTGCTCAGAGCACACTGCAGGACTGTATGTGCTGCTCCTGCCTCTCAGAGGAAAACAAAAAAAAGATGAATGAAAGTATTCCTTTGGGATCCCGGCTGTCCTGCAAGTGTCACTAACACTAAGAAAGACTCCCTCTGTGCTTTGTTGTGCATAGCATGCATACTCATATCAGCAAACCCGCTCCCAGGCTATTCATTAAAACATGTGGTTGAATGCCCCCTAATGGTGGCCTCCACACTCTGCCCATTAAAATCTGTGGCAATCATCTAACCCAAGTGAGCTATTTTCCTGCCCTCGATCTGATCTGTGTAAACAAACATCCCCTTGGTAATACTGTGAAGGTCTTGTTCAGTCTTGTTGGATGAGAAGTAAAAGGGCTTGGAGAGGATCCCCACACATGAATAATTGAACAACCTTGAATATGTTGTCTTCTAGTTTGCGCAAAAAAAAAACAAAACTTTCAAACAATCTGTAGCCACCCACCAGCTCTCGACCCTTCTTCCCGTACAAGCAACTTTGAAGTAAGGTTTATTTTCCTCTATGCCCTTGTGTTCATGCTCTCCTTCAGTACCCAAGCTCCTCATTTGTGCTCGACTACAATTAGACACCTACAAGGCTTTTTTCCTGCTACTTTAGCACATTGGGTTTAGAGGCAAGTTGCTGCAACATCTCTGGTAAACAAACAGACGGCTCTGTCTGCTGCACTGCACTGTCCCTGAGGCAGAGGGCTCACCATGATTATTCATAAGGACTAACCTAAATAAGGGCCAGACAAACACATTCATCATGTGGCTCCCATCAAACTTTGGGAAGGAAGAAAGATGGAAGAGGTGCTAAAATGAGTATAAATGATATGGATCAAGAAAGAAATTATAGGAGTTTGGATTCTATATGAATTGAAGCCTGTATGAATACATGGAAAAAAATCACCAAAAGCAACTCTAATTACATTGTATAATTATATAAGTATGCAATAGATCAGCTTTATATAACTTATAACTATATCGTCATATATTAATTAAGAACAATTTACAAATTTCAAACTCAAACTAGAAATAAACTACATCTGCCCATGACCTTGAGGTGAGATTGTTATATTTCTCAAAACAAAATGTCTAAATGTCATGGAATGCTGTGGCAGGCAGGATTGATTACCCCTATATGCAGGACACTCCAGACACGGACTTAAACTTAAATCACACAGCTTTCTTGCCGGAACACAAAAATACAGCCTTGCACGAGGACTAGAACACAGGCTAGAACAGAGAGGCACACAGCGGAAAAACTATGAAGACGTTGCAACAAGAACAAATTGAAAATACAGACAATATATACACAGCAGGTAATGGGCAAATGGGAAACAGAGGGAGGGAAACACAGGAAGCAAAACTAAACCTAAAGCACAAGGACCAAAGACATACCAAAATAAAACACAAAGTAACCTAACACTGCACATGCAGACTTGACACCTAGGGAGACTGACACACAGAGGGATAACAGACACCTGCACACAAGAACACAGGGAGACAGAAACACAGAACCGCAACAAAAACAAAACTATACAAAAGGAACATAAAACCCTGGGCCACCAGCCCAGGACCATGACACTACATGTGTCGGAAGATACTTTAATTCTGTAAATAACCACAGCACAATATGAAGCTATAATCTCATATAATTTAAAAAGATGTTTGTATTAAGTGATGAGCAATTGGTTTTCCATGAAGACAAATTGTGGGCTAATGTACACACAATATAGGGCACTGTAGCAATGTGTGTGTGTGTATGTGTGTGTGTGTGTGTGTGTGTGTGTGTGTGTGTGTGTGTGTGTGTGTGTGTGTGTGCGTGTGTGTGTGTGTGTGTGTGTGTGTGTGTGTTGAGCTGATTCACTTTTCCATCGCAGACAAATCAAAAATGTTTTTAAGAGGTTAATTAATGACAGACATCAAAGTCTGACACTAAGCAGCCTCATCAAAGTATAAACAAGAAGGATCTGTGCTCCACCTCATAAAACAAACCCCTCCTAATGAGGAAGAGCCAACATGTCTGTGCCAATCACTGCAAAATGAAGGCATAATTTCCCTCCTCACTTTTTCGACCTTTGAGACGGTGGCAGAGACACGTGAACAGGTGGAATCACAGTACTGAGGAGGGAGCAGACTCAGAAATGACAGGCTGATCAATTAGCTCCACCTTGTCAGATGTGCACTGAAAGAAAAGGAAGAGAGAGAGGAAATGAAAAGGGGCTTGGATTCTGTGTGTGTGTGTGACATAAAGAGACAGAGATTTCATTTCATGCAGAATGAAGCAGATTAGTTGATAGGATGCAAACAGTGACAACACATCTTCAAATAACAAGTGTAAGTGGAAACGTCACTCACAGGAGCCCTCTGGAAGAAATACAGTAAGCATTTTGACTATCACAACTGTCATAAGGAATCCAGAACTCCACATTTCACCTATTACAGCTCCCTGTGTGTAAATGGACTAATTCTTATATAGCGCTTTTGTACTCGATCTGAGCACTCAAAGTGCCTTTACAACACATTTACATTCACACCCATTCATACAAGCACTTCCATCTGTAACTAAGCTAAGTGCTTAATGTCTACCATTCACACACATTCATACTTGGAGAGCATGAGGGGTTTGGTATTTTGCTCGGGGATACTTTGGCATGCAGCACAAATCGAACCGCCAACCTTACGATTAGTAGGTGACATGCTCTACCTCCTGAACCACAGCCACCCCTGTGTGTGTGTGTGTGTGTGTGTGTGTGTGTGTGTGTGTGTGTGTGTGTGTGTGTGTATACATATGTGTGTACATATGTGTATATATGTATGTGTTTTGTTTCATTGCAGCCATCTGCTAAAATCAAAACAGCACCTATTGCTTCTTCAGCCAGTTGCTGAGACAAACTAGCCTTTCGACATTTTCAGAGGTCAATGCTACCCTCTTCTTCTGAACTATGTTCTATGTAAGTGAGAAAAGTCTCTCACAAGAAACAGACGTGGCAGAACTGGCCAGATATTTCTGGGTCAGGGCAGACAGCTGTGGATGGGCACCTGCATGACGTGACCACCACTGCAGTGGGCATGCTGTCTCACTGATGGTGGGCTCTGCTCTGTAGAGGCTCGGAGTCCTGTTAGGCCCCTGGTCTTCATCTGAAGAAGATTCAGAGGCAAACAGCAGGAAGATCTTCTTCTTTGCTAGCTCTTCTGTGGTCTGTAGAGTAATGCTATTGGGCTCTTGCAGCAGTGCTTCAAGGCTATTCTACACCCCTTCTCGCTCTCCTTTAGGTATACACTTTAAGTTCTTAAAACAAGATGCAATCTTGAGCCATCCATGGTTAAGCATAGTTTTGCGTTGGGGTAGGTCGGGGTAGGTGTAGAGTTCCACCGTGTGTGAACATCTTGGATCAGTGGTTCCTTGTCTTGATCAAGTGCTATTCGCTGCTGGTGTAGATCCTCTGCATTGGCAGGGCTATGTTTGAAGTGACCCACTATCTTGCGACACTTAGCCAAGATGTCACTGAAGTTGCTGTCAAGAAGGCAAACATTGAGGGTTCTCTGCAACATGTGAGCAACATATGGCATGTGCTTGAAAGGGAGCCGTCTAGCGGCAACTATCATGTTTCGGGCGCTGTCTGTTCCTATTGTGGTGACCTTTTCTTTAATTTTCCAGGCCTCTGCCACAGCCATAAAGTCCTCTGCACAGGCATCTCCATAGTGCCTAGAAGTGGTCTTCTGCATGCTCAAAGCAAATGACTGGATCTTCCATGCATCCTCTATAATATGAGCTGTCACACCAAGGTAATTGTTGTTGCTAACAGAGATCAGAGCCATATTTGTGGCGCTCTTCACAATAACCTGTTTTACTTCACTTTTGTCATCATACAGCTGCTGGATTTTTTTTTTACATCGTTTTTCTGGACAGCAGTTCTTAACTTGCATCAGCTGACACAATCCACAGCATCTCTTGTAATCCTTTATCTTCAACCACAGAGAGTGGTCTACAGTCCACAGCAATCTATCTCGCCAGTGAATTGGTCAATTTGTCTGATGTGGACTTTGATGTTTTGTTTCTGAATGTGAACCCCGACATGTGGTTGAGTGTTGACTGGCAACATTGTTTGCTCGTACTAGGAATGCTATCACATTTAGCAGCTAAGTTGACATTACTGACCTGCACGCTAGCCCCAACATGTTTTGCTTTGAGGTGGTAACATAAGGGGGAAATGCTCCAATGGTAAGCAAACTCCCTCCTGCATAAAGTACAAATAACAACATTTTTGTTTGTAGTTCCATCTGGAAGTTTCTTGTATTTAAATTTCCCACCCACCAGCGTAGTCTCTTCCATCATCTCTATCATGCTCATTCCATTGTGCGTCGATATAATCTGTATGCCTGGAACTCGTGCACTGAGAAATGTTCCACGATGCAAAGTGTGATTAAAATGCGTTAAATTTTTTAATTATAACCACATCATGTCTTCTTCTGTGGTGGTTTGTACCCGATCAACCAATTAACTTGTAGTGCCCCCCTGGCGGTGCACCAATAGCAGCTGGAATGGCTTAGTGGTAACATTACGGTATTTGGAGCAGGAGGTCGCGAGTTTGACCTTCTGTCCCCAGGCTAGTCCCCCCCCCCATGCTAACTAAGCCTACCTCGGAATATGAGCAGGAGATACATGACTGAAGCTCGGCCGAAGACCGGCTCGGACGTCGCCCGGATTAACAAGGTCTGCCTCAGGTGTTGAGGAACCGGAGCATTCTGACGATAAGTGGGCTACTGGAACTAGAAGGTTAGGCATAAGTGGACACGAGATGAGAACCAGGAACCGTTGGAATGCTACTACACATGTAATCCCAGCAAGAGGGGTTACATGAAGAGGATGTGGGACCTATGGATTCTTGAAACCCAACATCCAAACTAATGGCGAAACAACTTGTGGCTCAGTGTTCCAACATAAGAAGGAAGCAGCTGCTATCACAGCTAGAGGTTGATAAGGTACAACACAAATGCTACGGCAAGGGGGAGCCAGGACGACAGGTCAGGGGGGAGATTTCATCATCCCCACACTCTGAGATTGGGTACCAAGCCCCAATAATAATTAGAAGAAGTACACTGAATACCAGAGCAGCTGACCTGAAAGACAAGATCATGGCTAAGAAGGTGAACTGGACCCCTCGACGCCAACTAACCAGACTATGTGAAGTACTCTCTGAAGACCTACTAGAAGATGTGAATGCAGCACTACGGACTATCCCTACCACCACCATCACTGAAACCATTCAGTTGATGCATAACATAGCACGAGTAATCCTTGA